>WBNH01004176.1:828713-967053 GCA_013401255.1 Urocolius indicus | reverse complement strand
TGCAGAGCTGCTCTCCAGCACGTAAAAAAATATTACAGCTGAGTTACAAAGGTGGAATTCTCTCACAGCATTACAGAAGTGGGAGCCAGGACTTGCACATCAACATGGGGGTGAAAGTGCTGGAATATAAAAATCCAAGTTACAAAGGAAAAACATCTAGTTGATGGTTTAAGAAAAATTACTGGCTAACACTGTTCATTGAATCCAAAATTAGTCATGGAAGTAACAGGAGTACAGCAAATTACAGATTCATTTTTAAGATTCTAATATTTTTCTGGCAGCAAAACAAAATACTTCTACCTGGAAAAAAATCTCTTACTTCTCCTGCAACAGCAAGCAATGAGCACCTGCCAAAAAATAAAAGTTCTGGGAGTTTGGGACATTGTAGATTTTCACGTGCAGCACACCAAACTTGTCAATCACAAAAAATACACCTCATTTAAGAGGTCTTGCTGTGATTTTTTGCATGGATCTGAAAGAATTCACATCTAACGTTAAGACCACTGCTAGATTCAAGCATTCAAATATGACCCAAGGCCTGGCTCTGTTTCTATTGCACACCTTGCTCTGCCAGAACTGTGGAAGGGAAGGAGTACACAAAAAACTCCATATCTGCCTCTCACATGTACTCAGGACCAACTTGTTCAGTGGTAGCTCAGCACAGCACTGACAGATAGTCTGGTCCAAAATGGACAGAGTTCACTGAGCACGATTCTGCCTGGCAGTGCTTGTTGTCAGGTTTCATTCTGCTTTCATCTCTTTCTGGGACATTTAAGAGTTGCAGGGAATTCCCCTCAGCAACAGCTATTCCTCCCAACACCCTGAGGAACAGGGGCCAAATTGGCTGCATTTCATAGCTGAAAAAAGAAACAGCCCTTAGAGCAGATGGCACGAAGCAAAGAGTGGTGTTGGAAATAATCTTTCAAGGCAATTCAATTAAAAAAAATAACCCCAACCAAATCACAGTTCCACACAGCTTCCAAGTGAGCTACCTGAAAAATCCTTCACATCCTAGAAAAGATATTGCTGATCCTTAAAAGAAACAATAACGGTACAGGTAAAACACTTATTAAAAACAAAGGTACGTCTTGCATATTAGTGCTTTGGTATCACCAGCAGAGATGGAATAGAAAGAGACAACTACAACACCAACACATTTTCCCCCACCTATATGGATTTCAGAAGTAGCAGCCAGCCCTATCTTCAGCAACAATATGAAACTTGTAGCAAAAAGAGTTAATTGAGATCACTCTGAGGGAACGCATTTTGCCACAGGACTGGAAGTGTCACATCCTCCTTGCTGGCTGTAGCTCACTCTAGACTACAACAGTGTCAAACAGTGTAATATAGTAGTATAGCTATAACAACAAGTACTAAACTGGTCAGCTTTACACTTTGCTAAATTGTCTCTTTCTGAGATTTAAATTCAGAGTTGAAACTAATGGTATTCAAAGTATTGTCCAGTTCTACTCAACGTAGCTCAGACTGATGATGATGATATTTAGTAGATAAAAGGAATGTGTTCCCTTGCCCATTCTGCTGATTAAAATCACTCCAAAAGTACAACATCAAAAAGATTATGTTTTCTTTAAGATGACCTTTAAAACTGAAGTTTACAATGCCCTGGTAAGAAGTTAACATCTTAATTTACATAATTTTCTTCTAAATTACCAGTCATATTTTATCAAAACAGAGTAAGCCAGAGGACATGAGGAAGCTATGAGCCAGGAACAAAACATTCAAACCCCAATGGGCTAAAGAGTTCTCACGGACAGTTTATACAATGCAAGGAACCAAGAAAAAAAAAAATCACCTAAAAAATCATCTGTTGTTGAATTACACGTCTTCTTTCTCCTGGGGTTTGTCAATCATCTTCTGCTCCTCAACACTTTAAACAAATATACAAACAAGATGGTAAATAAAAGCTAACAAGTGTTGAATTACCATCTGGAATGACGTGGCAGCACAACTTCTGAAAACAAGGAAGGTTGCTTCCTTCACTTGCTGCATGGAAGAACATACGAGCTGAGAGTCCACTTCTAGCCCCAGCAGCATCACAGAAAATTAACATCAATCCAAAAGCAACAGAATGATGACCACTGGATTCAAAGTGTTCTGGCTAGAGGAAAGTTTCCCTCAACATGTGTTAACACTCACCATCCATCAAATATATTGTTGTTCCTTGACAAATGTGTGAAAATACAGAGCAAGGCCCCAGAATAGTCCAAATCTGGAAAGCATTTCATGCATTAAAACAAGTTTGCAGACATTTCTTCGGTGAAATAGTAGTAGTTAAAGACCTGTATGCAAGCACCAGGACACATTTTCAATGTCAAATACAGCTACACTGTTGGATAAAATCCCCACTGTAGGTATAATTATGTTAAGAAAAAAAAAACCAGTTTGTGGGTCCACTATGTTAGGTCTTTGCTGCATAGTCAGTTTAACCTCATCCAGAACTGTAAAGCATGTTTACCACCTCTCCAAGCACTGCTGTGAAAGTTTACCATGTAAGAATGCCATTTGCCTTTTGAGGTGACAGCTGTAAATGTGAACTATGAGTTTCAACGGGAAGTAGCATTCCATAGCATGGTTAGACCTCCTCCTCCCCTGTCACCAGCCAACATAAATGTTAGCTGCACTTTCTGGAGAGGACTGCTCTATAAAAGGATACAGAAAGTGAGAAGTCATCTCTCAGCTTTGAGTGTGGAGGACGCAGTTGCAATAGCCCTGCTTCTGGTTCATCTGCCCAGCAGCAGGTTCAGTAGACCTGGTTTGCACAGATGGGAAAACATGAAATACATTTTAAAAACACTAGGAAACTGTTTACTGCAGAAAGGTAGAAATATGCTGCAACAGAGACAGCACTTGTCAGCTGTGGCTTCACAAAGGCAGGCTTTGACATTCAGACACAATGCTCTCTACAGTTTTGCACAGAAAAGGAGAGAATTAAGGAAAATGCCTGTTTAACCTGTAGCTTATAAGAAGAGCAACTCACTCTGCTGGTCTTATAAAATATTATACATGCAATCCACTCTAGATTAGGGAATTTCTCTCACATACACTCAAAAGTACAGGAGATAATATATCAGCTCTGTTTAGAAAGGTAAACAGAAGAATGTGAGAATCCTCAGCTCAGACTGAGAAATTAATTTGAATTATTGCAAAGGCATATTATGGGATTTCATGCCCACTTTTAACACTCATAAAATATAGATATATATGTGGGTTCTTATGCAGCCAAGATCTATCTTGAAAGAAAGCATTATACTTGACCTTCAAAAGTAACAAGGCCCTCCCCATTAAGGGCAATCTTTCTTTTATGATACCATACTACTTTGGGAATTTAATTAGATTTTTTTTTCTAGCCTCTCTCCATTGCTCCTCTACATTCATAGAGTATTTTTAACTTCCAAGGAATGCAGAAACATTTTTTTTAAGGTAAGGAGAGACAGTGTGAAGACAATCATTTTTAGCCTTTATGCTTGCAAGAGTCATAAGGGGTGACATTTGACCAGCCTCCCTGCAACAGTTTGGGGTACTTTGGGCAATACATAATTCTGTGTTATTTCAACACACAGCACTAATCATTAAGACACAGAGGGGGTTTGTAGCATGAGCTTTAGCAAAGTCTAAAACATAAGAACTCAGCAGGAAGGGTTGAATGACCTCCCCGCACCCTGATCTGAAAGGGGGCTGCAATACCTCTGCATCACGCAGCAACTGGTCACTTGCACTTCCAGTGCTGACTTGCCACACATGTAGCCTCCCCAATACAGCTGTCCAAGGCTTCAGCCCCCATAGGCACAACCAAAAAGACAGATTATTCATTAAAAACTTAGCACAAAAGCTTGTCCAAGGTTGTTAAGTGTTTGCAACTACAACTTCAGTTACAACCCACATACTCCCACCTCTAAACTGGTACATGAAGCCTTGAGGATGTTTACTGGGGGTCTGGGGCTTTGGGTGTTCTTTTAGTTTGTTTATTTTTAAGGAGAAAGTATAGCTCTACTTAGCAGCAAGCATCCAGCTACTAATTAAACTTGCTAAAGGCACTCTGGAGTTTTGTTTTCCTTGTTTTCTGAGTAAATAGGATAGATGTGCACTGTACTGGCCTTGCCAGGGCACACATAGCCCTCACTTTCAAGGGCAAAGTAAACAGCTTAAGGAAAAAGAAAGAGCTTTGAAGATTGTGTCATACAAGCATTAATATAATGCTCACATCAGCAACACCGTGGCTTTTTAATTTAAAGCATGTATTCCTTTGAGAATTACCATTATCTCATTTTTTTGCACTCTACCTATTATACAATTCTTTTCGAAGATCTTAGCGTGACTGTCATGGCTTCTGAAAAGCAGCAATCGCTACTCCCAGCCACCACCAGCCCTTTAAAAGGGCCCAGAGGGGAAAGGCAGCACATCAATTGTTACAGCTTTCAATGCATCTTTTTTAAAAAAAAGAAGAGTTAAGTGTTATTTTATATTTTTTCATGCGTAATTTCAGGTATTTCCCGGTAAACATATATTCCAGGGCTCTGGCATTTCATCATAGAAGTTTAATTGAAAAGGGGGGGAGTTGCATGCAAAGAAGGGGCGGGGAGGGGGCGTGGGAAGGTGGGGGGCTGCTCGGCTCCGGGAGGGGAAGAGCCCGACCTCCATCCCCCCACCAAACCCCGGGCACGTCCCGCGGGGCCGCGGCGAGCGCAGCGCCACGGCGCCCCCTGGCGGCGCGGAGGAGGGGCGCGGAGGGGCGCGCAGAGGAGGGGGCACCGGGTAGGGGGAGGAAGGGGGCGCGGAGGAGGGGAGACTCCAGGCTCGCTTGATGACTACACAATAAGGAGTGATATATTTTAATTTAAACACCATAAACCTATTGAGTGCTTAATTAACTTTAACCGTCTTTAGGGGAATGAAGCCAATTTGAGGGGGTCAAAAGGAGTTGTTTCAATATCAAACAGTTTTACATAGTCAATCCATTCATTCGGCCTACAGCTACTGATTAACACACAAAATTAACATGTTAGTAAAAATTCATATTCGGGTCTCCGGGGAAATTAAGATGCACATGCACAGAGCATGATTAGCACAACTATTGTTTTCCACCAACAATATAATTTAATGGGTTTTCAGAATTACAGAAAGAGAGACTTGGTGCTGGTTTGAATTGATTATTTACCAGAAAGCTTTGAAATAGGGAAAAGATGGAAAACATCCTGAGCCAAAGGCCAGTGACAGAGAAAAACAGGAGCAGAGCAAATCTCCACTGCAGAAGGGTACGGCTGGAGCAAGGGAGCGGGAGAGCATCAGGCTCCCCTTTGTCTCTCACTATGGCCTCCCCTGTGGCCCAATCAGCTTCCCCAAGAGCTCTTCCCTTCACCCTTGTCTACTGACGCCTTCCTCTCCTCCTCCCCTCCTTCCATTTCATGTCTCTATGTTATTTTTCCATTGTGTCATCTGTTTTAGTAAGAGAACAAACAGCTCAAAGCTTCTTCCTATGCCTGAAAATGTTGCACATGCCAATTACTTTTCAGAAATAAGAGGATTAGGAAGGGTGCCAAACAGACAAAGCAAAGGTGAATAAAAGAGGCAATGTTTTAAAAATATACAACTGGCAAACCAAACAAAAAACTCAGCCTGAAGGACCTGAGTTAGGTAATACTGAAAGAACATGAGAAATCCTCAATGACTTCAGTAGTTTTTGGATCAGTCTCTTACATGTGGGCATTCCTCCCCTCCCATGGTGTCCCACACATTCTACCAGGAAAAGTATCGTTTCCCATACAGAGAGGCACTGGGAGAGTTACCAGCCAGGCTATTACACACAGAGGTGGATCATATCAGGCCACTAAGCCCTGAAAGTCAACAGCAGAACAGGAAGGCAGAGTAGCAGTAAACGTGTGATTTCTTGCATCACTAAACTTATCAGCAGATCTCACAGCAGGTCAAAAAAAAAAACCCAACAAAACGCAAAACAGTTATCTAGGGTTCAGATTAACCATTGTTGTGAAGAGACAACCCCCTTCTCCCCTTATCTGAACAACATATATAAGGTCTAACCAAAGAGAGATTAACTGTAAAATTAATAAAAGTCTTGTTATTGACAAATGTTCCCACAGCTTTCTAGGTTTAACATATTGATTGTTCTACAACACTGAAGTCAGAGAGACAGGGAAATCTCTGATCATAAATACAGGTGATTGCACATACAGATGGTTAGAAATCTAGTTACTACGATCACTGACTAGAATATCTGAGTTAACAGACCTCAGGTTCCACAGAGCTTCAGTTTGCAGTGTGAGAGTAGTTCACAGCCACAGTGCCTGGGGATACCAAGAACTACAGTCATGGGGAGAGTATGGAGCAGAAACTGATGATCTTTCTTGAGATAACCAAGATGAAACAAGTGCCCAGAAAGCCTATATAATCTTAATTTTTTTTTCCAAATTCAGATGCACAAAGCTCTGTGCAACCTGACAGAGCTTTAAAGTTAGCTCAGCTTTCAGCAAACAGTTGGAGTAGATGACTTCCAGAGATCCCTTCTCACCTACATTATTCTAGTATTTAAATCCAGCATTCCAGTAGAATGCCTGCTGATGTTGAGAAGTCAGGATCCGTGCCTCACACAGCATCAGGATGTTGTGGAACAAGGTTACCTAACCATAGCATACACAGTAACACTTGGACCTGAGCTTGCAGTGAGTCTGGAGTTTAGGAAAAACCAAAAGCACCGTTCCCTACCAGCTGAGAACATACCACTAAACATAACATAATAAAATGCTGTTCTCTTCTATAATCCACAAATGTAACTTAAATTCAGGACTATGATGATCCAAGAATCCTGATGCAAAGTCTGTTAGAATTGCAAGTGCCAGAACAAAAACACAGATGTTTACTAACATGGTATTACAGAACTGTTTGGCAAAGAAGAGTTAAGCACAGACTCATAAAAATCAGCATACCATTAATTGGGCCAGAATTTTCAACTTACTTTAACAAGACTTAACAGTTGTGCTTCCACAATTTAGCATCTGGGCATGCAATTCCAAATGCCTAGGTATCTTTGTACAAACTAAACACCTAATGGTATTATAAAGATGGCTAACAATAGGATGATTTATCTGGCAATGACAGGCCAGTGGAAAATTCACTTGCTTTATTTCTCAATCTATGAGTCAAAAGACCCAAGGATAAATAAGAGTGCAACTGCACTATCCACAGGAGTCTGAACACCCAAGATGTAACAGAAGGGCTTGTGCATAGTATTTCTGAACCAAAATTTACATTAAAAAATGAAAAAAATGTTTCAAAATATCTGACTAGAAAGCAGGTTTGTAGCAAATAGGCAAAACCTACTTTCTATCACATATATTGAAGCAAAAAAAGGACATTTTCATCATGCTAGAAGCAGTACATACTGAGAAGCATCTTTCATGAAGTCCCCAAGTCTCATAGGAGTGCATGAACCACCGTGTCTCACTGAAGAATTTCAGAAAATTTAAAAAATCCATCTATTTAGCTCACACATTTTGGCCTCTGCATGGAATTTATCTGCAAGTCACCTACTTATGATTTATTGTGTTGTGATAAAAAAGTCTTGTGTATCCAAGTGAGCAGGTATACCAATAACCTAAATGATTGAGACTCACGCAGAAGGAGCAGCACAACCAGTAGGCAAAGTTTGTAAACTCTGTGTCTAGATCCTGAAGTTCATATAATACTCTTAATACTATATGTATCAGTACATGGAATATATGTTAACTCAGTTAATATAACTTTCTGCGAGCACACAAAAAGTTCCAAAGCATTTTTTCCTATCTGGTAAAAAAACCCCACATTTAGAAAATATACTGAATTTATTTCAGATTACATGTTGCCTGACAATTGTCTAAACAAACAACTAAACAGATGAAGAGGAGTTAAAAAACCCTGCAGAAGCTAAGTACATTCACAACTTGCACCAGTAATTAGCTTGAAGTGCACAACCACCCTTGTCAGCTGCAAACTCTCCATGCTTTCTACTGAAACCACAGAAGCATTTACCCATGGTTTGTGACAGGACATGGGCATATATACATTTTATAGAGGTTTATAGCAGTATATTCTGGAAGGTGAATATAGAATATGACTGGAATTGCCAAAAGAGCACTCCTTTAATTTTTTTGGGCATGATGAAAGTAGTACTTGATGCAATGACATTTTTCTATGAACTTTTTGTATTGCATAAGCGATAGTCTGAACTCCACTTAAAAAAAAAAAAGAGCAAAAGCTTTTCCTATTATGATCTTTTCAAGCAGAATAAGTGAAGAGTTATGTCAAGTTCATGCCACTTCTAAGATGTTTAACACAAGTATCATAATTGTCACTTAATGGGTCAGGAAACAAAGACAGACTTGTCTCGGTGGTGTTGTCTGTTCTCTATAGATCACACTTATTTTCCTTTCACATTTAGGAAATGTAATTATGTCTAATTCAAAATTACAAGAGAGAATAATTACACAAAGCCATTTTTTTCTTTATAGTTAATCCTCTGAATATTTTATTTGCCAAGGCATACAATTTTCCAAAAAGAAAACATTAACTTATGTGGCCCATATGGAATTTATTTAATTATATGATATTCCAATATGGTTCTCTGCAATTTATTATGTTAATTAGTTAGATTATGTGTGAAACATTTTATAATGAGCCCATTCCTTTACTTTATGTATTTTTTTAAATCCTTCTAATGAAGCATTTTTCTGCAGTTGTAAAAGATAACTGGGCTTTGCAGTTTAAACAAGACAGATTAAAATTTATATCAGCCCTGATTTACTGAAGATTCTGAGAACCTTAAACTGCATATTTTGTCAGACTGCAACATTCTTCCTATAATGAAACACAATAATTGGATAATATTGTGTATTTGATTTCAGAACTGAATCCTTTACTATTTTGGGAGTAAATGCTCTATTATTGATTACATTTGGGGAAGAGGAAAAAAAAGAAAAATATCTCCAATAATTTTTTAACTAGGAAGGCAGAAGAGGATTAAAAGAAAGTCTCTAACAACCAGCATATGCAAGTCTCTTTTGGAAATGCACCAACAAGCTAGATTTTTACAAGAAAGCAAGTTATTTTTTGTTTCCTACAGGTTAGCTACAAGTTACTACTACCATGTGATTGGAGAAACAGATCATCCAATGTAAAAAATCTCTTCTATGGTGACAGTCCTGGGGTACTGTCTCACAACTTCATTTTACACAAGCAATTTTCTTTTTCTGACTAAAGTGAGGATAGTTTCTTGCCTGAGTTTTCAATAGCAAAACAATGAGTACTCTTACTTAAGTACCAAGGGTTCTGTGCCAACACAGCTCTATGTTTCAGACTTGGAAACTGACTTCCAGACCATTCTGGGACTCCTACTACATCCTATATTTAGCTGGGAACTCAAGTCTGGCATCTTCAGATACATCCTCTGTTTGTAGGTGGATAAAGTGTTGACAGAACATAATTTTCAGCTATAGGAGCTAAACCTCAAGATGTACCCACCACTGCTACACTCCTGTTACCGAATTCAGCCAAAGAAGTCTACTTCATAAACACAAGGTTTGTTTGTAAGGTTGTGTTTCTTTTCTTCTATTTAGGCATGAGAGGCAAGGATGTGGAGTCATCCTCTATGTCAAAGACCAGCTGGAACGCATGGAGCTCTGTCTGAGGATGGATGGGGAGCTGACCAAAAACTTATGGATCAAGATTAAAGGGAGGACAGGGACAGGTGACATTATTGTGAGAATCTGCCACAGACCACCCTAACCAGAAAGACCGAGTGGATGGAGCCCCTCTATAGACAGATGCAGCTTCACGTTCACAAGCCGAAGAAGTTCACATTGACTGAAAGAGGGAACATGACTCCCATTTTTAAAGAGGATACAAAGCAAGACCCTGAGAACTACAGGCCAGTCAGTCCCACCTCTATATCCAGCACGATCATGAAGCAGATCCTCCAGGAAACTATGCTAAAGCACATGGAAAACAAGGAGGTGATTAGCGACAGCCAAGGTGGCTTCACTAAAGGCAAATAGTGCCTGACAAATTTGCTGGCCTTCAACAACAGGGTTACAGTTTTGGTTAAGGGAAGAGTGATTGATGTCATCTACTTGGATTTGTGAAAAGCATAAGACACTATCCCACACAAAATCCTGGTCCCTAAACTGAAGACAGATTTGACAGATAGACCACTCAATGAACAAGGAATTAGCTGGACAGTCACACTCAGAGTTGCAGGTAACGGCTTGGTGTCCAAGTGGACAGCAGTGATAGGTGTTCTTCAGGGGTCAGTAGTGGGACTGGGACTGTTTAACATTTTTGTCATCGATGTGGACAGTGGGACTGAGTGCACCCTCAGCAAGTTTGATGACAATACCGAGGTGTGTGGTGTGGTTGACAAGCCTGTCAAACCCACCAGGTTTGACATTCTTTACTGTGAGAGTGGTGAGGCACTGGAACACATTGCCCAGAGAGGTTGTGGATGCTTCATCCCTGTAAATATTCAAAGCTAGGTTAGATGGGGCTTGTAGCAAACTGGTCTAGTGGAAGGTATCCTTACCCATAGCAGGGGGTATCAATCATCTATCTTTTTAGTCCTTTCTAGCCCAAATAATTTTACTTTTCCATTATTCATTCTGTAAACTGACAACAAAATTTCACTTTCTTCACCACCATTTTCAGCCCAGCACTGCATCATGTAACACAGAACACCATTGTACTACAAAAACATATAAGCTCACAAAAAAATAGTACTGCCGAATTGGCAAGTACACTCATGTACGCCCTGACAGCAGAAGTCTTAAATGCCACTTACTTATCCACCACAAACTTGCTTTAACAAAATCTTCACTATGCGAGAGAAACACTCTCTCAGAGTATTAAGAAAAATCCAGTTCTAGAAGTCATGATAGGATCCATCTTTTGCAAATAGTACAGATGTCACTTGTTTGTAGGTTGTAGAGGACAGAAATAGGGTTGCAAAAAGCCCAGCTGCTTGACATTGAGAGTAATGAATACTTAACACACAAAAAAACAACCAACCACAAAGAAATTCAAGTTGAATCAGCCTGTCTCCCTAGACCCTGAAATGTTTTGCCTGTGTGTCAACTGAAAATATATTAACACTACAGAATCACTGATGTTGGTCCAAATGTCACATTTAAGTCAGTTTCCAATTATTATCTTACCATTTATATTCATTCTCCCTTAATGAGAGCACTGTTAAAGCACTATAAAAAATTCTGCTGTGGTCACATACATTTCAAAGACTTGTCAGGCCAGATAGCCACAGAAGCCCTATAAATATTTCAGATGACCTAAATATTTTTGATCAATAGCTACTGATGTAATAATAAAAATAATAGAGGCAGAGAAGAAGGGGTAAGGGTATATTCCAAGCAAACTGAGCTTGATTTCCTCCAACTTGTCATCTTCAAGTCACATTTGCTACCACATCCAGTCCGTATTCTTAAAATGATTATCTAGTTCATGTTACATCTTTTGGCTGTTATTAACAAACCAAGAAAGTTCAAGACTAGGTTATTGTTTCTCTCTGGAAGAACAATGGAAATATTGCTACATGTCAAAGTGAACACAGGCACCTGGTAACTGACATCGACACCTCATGCAACTGTTGTGAATTTTGGCTGCACTGGAGATTTCGCTGCCACCAAGTCTATCAAACTCAACTCCAATTAAAATTACAAAAAAAACCCTCACAACAAAAAAAATATCCATGACACAATACAGTTACATTTCATAACATATTAGCAAAATACAAACATGATTTCTATCTGGGTCTGCAAGCAACTGATTCCTTAACATTGCATTTCATATGCCTCCATACTAAGCTAGTACAAAGCCAAAAAAGGCAGTCTTACCAAAGCTGTCTTCCTGTGTTACTAAGTGGAGGAAACATCGACTGTGAAATAGCTAACACAGGTAATTAAACATATTTACTTGCTTTCATTTTAATAGAATTACACTCTCCTGAAAGATCGATAAATGAAGGAATTCTTTGATGTATATTCCTTGAGCAGATATGCCTCAAGAAAAATGTCACCATAAATTTACTAGCCTAAGAAGGCATGTATTAGTCCAACCATAGTTCTTTTTCAAGCTGCAATTTTGCAGAATAAACATCCTAGTTGCTACTCTAGAGCAAGAAAGAGCTTATATCTCACTGTCCCTTGGATCACACTGAGGGACTAACCAACAAGAGGAAAAGCAACTGTCTATATTGTTGCCACTGTTTCTTCAGAGGTCTCCCACAATGGTGCTCACTTGCAGGTCAGAGCTGAGAGCACACCACAGATTAACAGTTTAGTATTCAGCTAAGTTTTTAGAACACGGTTCTCTGACAGTAAGCCTTTAAAGTGCCTTATCTTGCTTTAATGCTCTTTAGAGAAAAATTCAATAGGGCTAATGCACTTACTATGAAGTTTATATAAATAGTTCAAGGATGCCTGCATTATGATATGGGGTCTTTTGTAGCAAGCA
Organism: Urocolius indicus; assembly: GCA_013401255.1. Taxonomy (NCBI): domain Eukaryota; kingdom Metazoa; phylum Chordata; class Aves; order Coliiformes; family Coliidae; genus Urocolius; species Urocolius indicus. Next base: position 954,528 of record WBNH01004176.1, on the reverse strand, counting down.
AAGTAGTGACCAGATATATATCACATAAAACATATTCATTTCCCACCACTACATATTTCTGTATATCACAACTTGTCCCAGCAGTTCTTCATGACCTAACCACCAAATAATCTCTGTGGCCTATACCTCCTTTCCCCATCAAGACAGCGTGCATCATCAGAGCAGTAATTACAGTCTGTATCATGCTCTGACTGGCAGGAGATGAAACACTCAGTTCTTTAATCTTTTTGTGGTAGTTATTGGATGCAACTCTAACAACTACAGTGTTAAGCTGCAGTAGTGCATAATCTTTGGCAAGTCTATCCTGAAAAAAAATCTGTGCATCAGGTCACCGCGTTTCTCAGTTCCCTTAGCTCTAAGCCTTTCAGTACTACAATAGTTCTAAATTAAATGATTGGTGATGAACAAATACTCTTTCCACGTGTCTTGTACACTTCAACACATCACTGACAGTTTTTAAAACTCATGCATTAAAATCTTTGTCTAGCTATGTATTTAAAACAATTAAGTCATCATTAATTCAGTAAATGCCATAATAAGCTTTTAGAAATTACAAAAGAATCCTTTCCCATGACATACATTGATATGATATTTGTCTAACTAGGTGATCTGCTTATTATGCACTAATTTAATGCTTTCTTAAAATACATAGCAACAAAATGCACAAAGGAACAAAGTTACAGTGTCAAATAATTATGTAGGCTAAGTTTCAAAACCCTGATGTGCCAGGCTAACTAACAACACTTTAATGCCACCACAGGACCTCCCAATTCACCTGGCACCAAAGGGTTAATCTCATGTATTTAATATCCTACTTCAAACAAGAATAATTGTAACAAGAAGCAAGCTCTTATGGAAGCCTTAGTAAGACCATGCTACTTCTTCAGAATACAACAGTAAAAAAGCCATGCAAATGGAGATGAATGGAGCACAAGCCACCGAGGTAATTAAAAATGTATTTTCCATCTCCTAGTAATTGAATTGTGTACAAGCTGCAAGTTAATGAGGTCATCTACCCTCGAGCACTGACAGGAAAGCAGGAATAATTATCTTTCAATTTTTTCTTATGTAGCAATTAATTTTAACCATTCGCCTACACCCCACTCCCACTTCCCTCGTTCCAGTCAGTCAAAGTCACAGCTAAGCCGAATTGACAAGCAATTGATACGGTGGCGGCACGGAGCCGCCGAGGCGGGTGAGGTAATCAAGGGGCTGCAGCTGTTGAGGGCTAAGCGCTTCCAGGTGAATGTCACCTGAGATTTTGCATTCTGCCACTCGGAGGACTTGGGACACACAGTAGTGCCTGACAGCACATCTGGTGCCAGGTGGGCAGGGAGGGGACATTGCTGATTTGGGAAGGGAACAGAAGGATGGACAAGGATTGATGAATGGACAAGGCTGGAAACAAAAGTGCCTTTTTTTTTTTAGGGCTCATCTCCTATCATTGAGTATTGCATACTACATTTGGTAGCTGTGTGAGAAGAGTGTCACACCTTGGCTTCTAAATAAAAAACACAAAAACTAATTAGACTTAAACCCTTATGATGCCTTCTACAACTATCTGACATGGACTTACAGTGACTTTATACTTGAAAGGAACTAAACCAAATCTGTGAGAGTGGGACATAAAGAGTAGGTTGGCACTTTGACGTGGCCTTGCAAGCTTTGTGTAGATGCCCACATTTATAATTGGACTGGCAATCTCTGTGCTTCCTCCTTTGACCTGCACCATCTTTCAACAGCTAAAATGAGCAGTTCTATTCTCATAGAAGCAGGTGGCTACGGGTCTTGAACAGTGACAACACCAGCAATGTAAAAAAAGGTACATAAACATTTCACCAACATTAAGATCAAAGTGAGGAGGCTTAAGTGTTTGGTTATAAATACCACTCCTACATTTCCCCTGCCCAAGACTACAAATATTATCAGCACATTACGCGCTAGATGGAGCCTACAAAGATGACCATGTGAGTGAGCCCAATATCACAAGGACAACTTGCCCCTGTATGTCACTGTATGAGAACTTATCTATCTTGAGGATAAGTGGAACATCAACTACAATTTTTACTTATTATTTTCTATCGCTTTTAAGATGCAGCCCTTTCCCAACAACAAGAATTCCATTTCAGTGCTCTTATATTCGTGAATTATGACAATGATTGTGTCTTACTCACTTGTCTGAGCAGAGCAGCAAGTATGCTTGCCAGGTAAAAACTCTTTCACATTTGCAAGATCTATTAAACAGTCTTTTACATGCACTGCTATAACTGCAGAGTAACACCATAAAAATATAGATATTATTCTGTATCAGCAATGGTGTAAACAGAGACAAAGTCTCAGACTGTTGCCTTGGACTCCACAATTCAGCTGCCTCCTCCTGTTACTCTCATAAGACAATTCAAGGTTTGGGTTTTTTTTTTTAAGTTGATTCTATATGTTTTAGAAGCTTCCAGTAAATGTTTCCTTTTAGATGAGCATAATTTTCAAAGCAAGTTCGATAGGTAACAGAAGTTAGTCCTTGTTGCTTTACTTCATCAGAACCACAAATAATGGTTAATGTGTGGGTGAAAGCTAGGTAACACCTGGATAAGTGGTACATATAAAGGTCACCTCAGCTTTAGCACAAAATTACTGTCAGAAATGAAATCGAAGGCAAGCAAATGCCAACATATAGAGATTGGAGGGAAAATGAGTCTTCATTTTCTCTTGAGCACATAAAGAGTATAACGACACATGGCAGTGCAGTAATATAATAGAAGTGATTTCTACACATTTATTTTATCTCACTTTCCATGTACTTTGCAACAGAATCATCTACTTTTCTTCCCATTGATACTGTATCTCACAGTCTAAAAGCTGCTGAGCTAAATATTTTCCACTTCCCAGTCTATTTATAAGAGCTTTGCTTTTCCCGCAACGAAGATGAACTTCTGCTTCTAGAAAGAGACTTCGCAATCTTGATTTCTCAAGTCACAGGAGGTTGGCTGATGTATACCTGTAACATATGTACAGAGCAACATCTTCACAAATATCAGTAAAATGAGTTTTTCCCAGAAAAAAAAAAGTTATGTTTTTGTTTTTTTTCTTCAATATTGAGCAGTGCTCAAGAGGCTAGAAACAGAATCAATATCTGCTCTAAGAAATCATAAATGGATGGCACTGACTTCCGTTTAGACAACAAGAAATTTATATTCTTGGGTAATCACAAAATAAAACCTGGAACTTTCATTCAAGATGGAAACCAACAAAAAAAATCAAACCAAATAAAAAATTCACCTTCCCTAACATCAAGCTCCAGTAGTTTAACTCACTGCAGCTAAGTGCAAACCTGGGACAATTGCAAACACTGGTGACAAGTCCAGATGAAAAGCATTCAGTTACAGTATCACAGAGAAAAGCACAACCTTAAAGCTTGTATTCATCACTCAATTAAATTCATTTGAAAACATTACACACACAGACATGATGGAAAGACATGAATTGTACTACAAAGACAGAAGTCATTCTCTGTGGTTAGGTAAATGTTGTCAGTCATTTCACAGCCAGCTTTCTCTCTGTAATGGCAGATTAAACTTGGCAGACTTGATGGGGCATATTAAACTTCATGTAGCTACCACTCCTCCTCTTTTTGCAAAGCTGGGACATGTTCATCCCTCTAGGTTTTCTCCAGAAAGCTAAAACAAGATCAGTTTCCATGTCCTCTGGAGGCTCTACTCTCATTAGAAGAGAAAGCGCAAATACATGTGCATAAACTGAGGAAATTGCTTCATCCACTCTACTGGCTCTAAAGTGTAAAAGGACAGAGGAATGAAGTTTGTACTCTGTGCTGGTGATCAAAGAGCAAAGATGTGGCTTAAATAGAAAGTTAACATTATCTAGGGTCTTTTGAACATGTACAGTGTTCTGCCAGGACAAATAAATGGTGCACCCTGGGAAACATCCCATCTCCTTCAGAGGAAAGGAGGAAATGCAATTTCGTAAGAGCTGGCAACCTTGATCATTTTCTCTGGTTTGTTTTCCTTGCATCTCTCAGCATCTAAAACTATTGTCTTGGCATATTTCTAGGGCACATCCCTGCTTAATCCTTTCAATATCTCTTAATAGACACGTTGTTCCTCAACTTGTCTACTCCCTCTTTAAATGTGTAGATTCAGTGTCTTTCGGAACTTTTTGTTTCAATTGTTTTTTACAGTTTTATTACTCACTGCATTAATAGATTTTCTTCATGTTTTTATTCTGATTTTTTTAAAGTTCTCATATGATGCCAACAAAGTGTCCCTTTCCTTGATCTGCTTCTGTCACAAATTCCAGCAGTAGAAACAAAAGGTTATCACTCCTGAAGCTCAGAATAAGTCGCACAAAGATTTAAGAAGGGGAAGAATGAGGAAAAAAAGAGAGTAATTCTTACTGTTAGAAGTAAATATCTCACCCTAATTATAGAAATGTTTTTACTGAAATCCAAGATTGTACTATTTCGTTACTTTCATGGATTTTAAATATCCCACATTGTTATATTTTGATCTACATAGTGTCAGATATATTTGTTTTTATTTGTTATATTTCCACATTACAATGGTTTGTGTATGTTTCACTTTTGTTAACATCTCTTGTATTTATACATCATAACATCTATGTGAATTTGTGTTCACTTTCTGTAACTCCAAGTTTGTCAGATTTAGATTAATTTCCTTTTGTACTGTTCCTGCAATGTAGACTTGAGGAAAATGAACACAGAAAAACCTCACCCCAGAATTATTACCCTTCAGCTTCAAAAGCAAAAGCCTTTCTTGAATCATAACAGCTCTGAATGCCATTCGAGCTAACCACAAAAGAAGGGAATAACCTCTACCTCACCACGCGTCACACTCCATAGTATGATACCCAGTTACCAAAAAGGTTCTATGATCAGGAGAGTTCGTGCAGCAAACGTGACACAAAACAACAGGTTAAATACTTTCTCTCTAAAAATCAGAAACCTAAACATTGGACACCATTCTGAAGTAAATTGCAGCCAGAACACAAAGCAAGAAACTACATAAAACTAAGAACTTTAGTCCTGCATAGAGATGTGCATCCTTAAACTGTGACAATCTGTAACAGAATATGTAAGCTTTAAAATTCAGCTTGAGCTTTTCATTTACAGTATTTAATTTCCAACATAATCAATGCTATAAACTTTTAACTTGAGATAGGTCAAACCCTGCACAAACTTTTTCTTGTGAAGAGACACAGAGAGATCAGCATAATAACTTGCTAGACTAAATAGCTTATTAGATAAATGTATGCAGTCATGAAATATTTTAGGCTGCATCATGAAATACTCCTGGTTTTTTTCTAAAAATCCCATATACCCAGGTGTTGCTTATCTGTCATCCATTTAATTATCATACTCTGTTGCCTTGATCTGGCTTTGCCACATAAGTTTTGCACAGCTGTACTGCACACACTGTTCCAGTTCCTTTTTTTCCCTTGCCTTCTCCAAAGGGTTATATAAATCATCCACATGAAATAGATCATTACAGGAAATTTCACTCAAATAGGGAAATGCATTGTTTTTTGTAAGAGCCTGAGATCTTAAAAGGACTCTCACCAAACAGTATGTCAACTTACTACATGAAGTTGTCCATCTTTGGGTGCCATGGCAGTCTACACAATGACTGTGGGAGATCTCTCTAAGCCCTCAAAGGAGAGACTGCTGACCATGCAACTCCACAATATTTTTTTAATTATATTATTTGTTGTCGGTGCTATTTTAGTTTCAAAAGCACTATCATTTAAGGGTATTTCCATTCAACAGATTTCTCACTATAAATTTCTCATCTCTTCCTCTCCTAATCATGAAAATTAAAGAATATGCAGAGGTAAATATAGCAAAAACTGAGGATTTTCAATAGGTGTTCAGTGAGCAATCTATGAAAACAGCATGAATTTCTGCTCAGAACAATTGGGGAAGATCTGCTTCCTCCAGACACCATGATTAAAGTACTGCATATTAGTTCCAGTTAAGTTAATTTTCCTAAATTGAAAACTCTGATGACACAGTTTCATCAAGGAAAATTGTCAAACAGCATTGTTCTTAATCACAGTTAGATTTGAACAGACATCGTATATGGTCATTTATAGCAGGCTTAGTATTCCCTCAAAGGTTCTACACAAGCTGAGTTCAGGATTACCATCTCCTGGCATCAACACTGATTGGCTTTAATTTTTAAATGTTACTCTTAATTGAAAAAAAAAATGTTCTTTCTCTATTCCTACCTCTCCCAAAATGGCATGAAAACCAAAATATTTTCTTCTTTCAAATATTGTCCCAGAAATAAAGTGATTGTAGTTTCAAATATGTAAGTACAGATTACCTACTGAGCTGAAAAATTTACATCACCAGTCAAGGTTGCTTATCACAAATTAGCCTTTGCAACTCCAATCAAATTTAGAAATTTGAAATTACAGATTGTGAACTTTCATTCTGTTCACATTCAAATAAGGCATTTGGCAATCAAATATTTAACTGAAAAAAATTCTGGAATGCTTTTTTATTTTAAAGGAACTTTTTGTATGTGATATTTATTCAGGTGGTTTGCTGCTTTTCCAAAACATGATTCTATTGTATGACTACTAAAAGGTTAAACCCTGAATAATATATACTTCAATTAGTTTTTACAGTGAACTCTAGAAAAGAAAATAGAAAACTCAGGGAAATACTACATGGGCCACCATTGCCTCATAACACATTTTATAGTATTGACTGATGACATAAGACTACAAACAGAATATATCCCTTTATAGAACATCGTATTCTAGACTATCAAGGCTTTATGAAATGTAACTTGAAGCCCAGTTTAGAAAGACGCATAATGCTGTCAACATCCAGTCTACATCTGTGAAGGACTGAACTTTAGCAAAGCAGCAGTGCCCTGCTGCACAGCATAAAATGAGACAAATAAAGACAGACTGCAGAAACAGCAAAATAATACATCTCTGCTTTTCTTCTGTTTCCTAGGATGCTTCTCCATATCTATGTTTCTTTCATGTCCATGTTTTAAAAAAGTCATTTGTCAATTACACATAAACTAATTCCAGCTATAAGTAGCCCCCTTTTAATATATCCAGCTAGTTTTACACAATCCAGGTGCACCTGCTTTAGCAGGAGAGGTGGACTAGATGATCTCTAGTGGTCTCTTCCAACCCCTGCCATTCTGTGATCAGCAGCTCACAGTATCCATTTCATTAATATCTTTAGGATTTTAAGTGATAAATTTTTAATTATCTTTCCACATTAAATGGTATCGCTCGAGTATAACAGTTAAAATAAGCAAATCTAGATTAAGAAGGTCTTTTTAGAGCTTCTTCCCTTTCAAAATAGTCATTTGTTCTTATACAATAGCATCTCCTGGTTCTTCAAAACAGCTACTCAGTAAACAATTCTTAAATTCTAACTGGGAAAAATCAACCAGGAAAGACAAGCAGCTGAATTGTGCTCTCAGTGTTTTTTAATCTCTCTGTGGAAATTTCTACCTTGAATGAAAATCAGCTCAACACAGCACTGACTTTTCTGACAGAAACACACACACGATGGGCTGGTTGATATGTCCATTGGTTCTTCCAGGACAGTGCAATACTTTTTAAAAACAGAATGGGGTTTTGGTCCTGAACTAAACAAAAATTAAAGATAGAGTCCTTTTTAGCTTACTCTTAGCAGCTGACCTTGTCCAGCCATTGAGACATTCTACCCTTTGAAGCTCAAGATCAGTTAATGACTGAATGTAACTGGAAATATATCTAGCAAAGAATGACCCTGTGACAAAGTTTGCTAACTGAGTGCTGGAGCAGTCTACCTGTATTCCCACAGCTCTTCTGCTATCTGTAGTCACATAATTCACTATGCTCTAAGAAAGATCCTGGTCATCTCTTCATAATTCATGAAGCCTACTACACTATTGCTGCTCTGACAGTCAACCTTATGCTTTTTTCACCCAGAAGACATATACTGTGAATTAAAAGTGTGCGTTTTCCTTCCAGTACAATAGAAAAAGAAGTCAGAACTAATCTTCCCTTAGGTCCTTTCCTTCCCCTAGTTTATGTAGCACCAACCAGCCCACAATAATCTAACCGAAGCCATTTAGTGTATAGTCTAGTCTTGCTGTGACTAATAGGATGATTGGTTGTATAGCTTCTTTATGGTTGTTCATTATATCACCCTTACATAAAGTAATTTAATTTCAGTGAGATAATTAGGGTATTTCTAATCTAACTGATAGTCTGAATGAAATGAGATTCTCAGAGGGAGATTTGTGTACCAGGAGATTGGTGACCTTTGGCCCCAATTTTCACACAATGTATTAAGCTGACAGCCTTACTTCCAAGCCCTGCTGCACTGGCTCTTCACCACTTGTACAGACAGCAACATTGAATGAGGTTCTTCTACCCTAAAATCCCATTATTGAAGGAAACTGTAATATTTTATTTTTATTACAGAAAAATAATCCAGGCCATCATTCACTAGTTGGGAATGCAGCACAGTTATTAATCTGCCATGCAAGGCATATGCAGCAAGCATATACAACACTCGATTGATCAACACCTACACTTTTCTAAGTATTGCAAGGAAAAACTCTCCCTCCCTCTCAGTTTTCTGGAAATACAGGGAAAAGTTCAAAAAAAGCACCTTCTGTATCACTAGCAAACTCAATCAATGTTATATATATTAAGCCAAAACTGTCTTTTTCTGTAACCTGTATCTGTCAAGCAGACTAGACAATCTGGCTGGTTAACAAACCATGTTGTTCATTTCTTTATGGACACTAACAAATCAGCAAGATTTTCTGTCTTTCTCTCTGCTCTCCAAAAGCTGACATATTAATTTCCCATATCTGGGTAATACCATCCTGGCTCAGACCAATCCAACTCTTACAAGCGTGTTTTAAGTTAAGTGTGGACTGAATCTGGCATCTGTAACCTAAACCCTCCTCTTCATACCTGCAGTATCATTCTTGCATTTGCACATTCCTCTGTTGATCCTACTCTTTACAAAAGATGACACAAATACCAGAAGCCTTCCTCCACAGACCTTTGAAATTCTTTTGCTCTGATTAGTAAACATCTTTGACCTCAACTGTTTAGCTTTTAATCCTAAGAGCTAACAGAAGCAAAAAAAGGCCTTATGAACTGAGGAAAACACCTTTAGCATTCCGATATTTGATTTAAAGATAGCAAATAATTTACATGAGATTTCAGCCTTCTTTGTTAAAGAGAGGGACTGAAGACATCACTCACAATCTTTCTTTTGCAGACACAATGAAATCCTGTATACAGTGAAGTAAGAGTTCCCACTAACTTCAAAAGCATCACAGTTTCATCTACAGCTCCATAGCTACACACAAATAATCAGTGTCAAATATATTGTGTAGGTATATACATACACAAAACTAACCACCAGTTCCCTATTTCAGCATAATAAAACATAATTTAATGAAAGCATATCTACTTGTTCTTTGCAAAATAAATCTCAACATTCACATTTAATGATGGAGGAAAATATAAAATCTGTAGTACTTCTACTTCAATGCTTAAAAGGGTACACTTCATATAGAGATAAGTCTTGTCAAGAAATTATTCTGCAGTATCTCTTTTAAGAGAGAGATACATCATTGTTTTTAGAAATCAAAACATTATAAACTCTTACATATTACAGCTACCAAAATATTTTCTTTAAAGAAGAAACACATTAAAAAAAAAAAGGGATTAAGATTCTATGTACATCCATATTTTAAACCCATTTTAGGGATAGGGTGGGGTGGTGGATAAATCCAGCCTAAGAAGAGCCCACCTCAATCCTTATTTCACTCATTCTCTCACCTTATCATCATTCAGTAATGGTGATTTCATTTTGGGGGTTGAGTGTTTTGGTTGGTCAATTGGGGTTTTCTTTCCCAACCAAGCCTTGTACTTCCAGCTATGTCAGGCCATTTTGTTGGGAATTTGTTGCAAGTCACTAACCTGAAATATGGTAATGGCTCTTTTACAGAAGTAGCAGCCTTGTCAGGGCCTATTTAGGAGACTCTTGAGTTCATGGTTCATTGACCTGATAAAACGAAGAAGCCATTATAGTTTAATGGGCCAATATAGAGTGCTCATAAAAGAAGTAAAGGGTTTATACTAAAGATGACAAAGGGCCGTTTTCTACTTTTTGCATACCACATACTTAATTTGAAATACAATTTCATAGAGAACAGAGCATTGATCAAATAGCTTTAAAATACTATATACATATAGAGATATATATATATATTACAGTATCTTCACCAGATGGCTATCCCCATATTTGCCAGAATATTGTTCTTGGTCAAAGAAAACATAACAAATGAACTCCTTACAACCCTTGCAGATAATCTTACATTAAATGACTGCCCAAAACATATCTAAGGGATAAGTATATTTCCTACAATAAATCTATTTTACGTGAAATCACAAAAGCTTAGAAAAGCCAATAAAATTTATTATGGTTATATTAAAGTATTTAAGAAAACTGACAATGGATAGTACTGGATTCTGTGCGGATATCTGCATCTGTCATCAAGTCAACAGAACTCAGTATTGATCTGTACTTCAGGTGAGCCTTCACTGACAAAGTGTCACTATATCTACATTGTATTCTGATATCTTCAGATGAAGGGTTATAGACATATTTCTGCTTTATGGATTTGATTTTCAAAACCCAAAGTATTAAGGAATATACTTAATTTAAGCATTTATTGCTAAAACACACAATGTGGAAGTTTCATCTATAGTCACATGCATACCTACTCACTTTCATAGGCTTATCATTTTGCATGTACAACAGAAAACAACTGTCCTGAAATCCTAGAAGCAGTTTTCTCTCCTGCCTGCAGAGAGCCTTTCAACGTGCCTCTACTGATTCTGCCTCTGTTCTGCATCCCTTCAATCCTGTCAGCGCTTAATTTCTTTAACCTTTAAGAGGAAACAAAAGATTTTGCGACTTTGTAGTGACCTGAAGATCAGTTGTTTTGCTAAGAAAACAAGAGGCAAGAAGTGAGCCCCTTGTCCATTTTTATTCCATTGTGAAAACAAGCACTGAAGCCTTCTGCAATGTTTTACGTACAAGCCAGGATAAAGCTATAACAGTCACCTGAGACAGAAGAGGGAAAAGCACAACTGTTTAAGCCTTTGACCAATAAAGCACATCTTGAAACCTGGCTACACCTACAGCCCCTGTACATGAATTCAAAACATTTCCTCATACCATGGAGCCTTCAGAAAAGCTGAAGGTAGTCAACTCCTAAGTGATATTTCAGTGACTCACTGGAGTTCATCTCTTGTCTCTGAATAGGCCCACAACATATCTTAAATCAATAGCAGAATATTATCTTTTCATTTTTTTTATAACTAGTGAGATGTGTCCTGATATCAACATGAGAAAGAACACACAAAAACCATCTCCCCTCTCTTTCTAAAAAAGTTATTCTTAGTACAGTTAATAGAGTGACAAATTGCTACGGTATAGAGAGTGTCAGGGAAAGAGAAGACACATCTACTTTCACATATTTCAGCAACATTCAAACCATGCCAGTATTAACAATGATATCCTTCAATCATAAGAAGCCTTACTGAAGCTTCGTTTTTAAAAGCTAAAAGTGCTTATGTAGACAGGATTATAAAACTGCTTTATCTCTTACCCAGTATATTACTGCCACCAAATAAAATCCAGGAAAACTCTTGAACTAGTATCACTGTTGAGAGTTGGGGGGACAGACAAACAGAAGAAAAAAATAGAATAAAAAAAAAATCCCTCTTATTTAAATTCTAGGAATCAATTTTTTTACTTCGGCATTGTACCTTTTTTCCCCCTGAATTTTGCTTAGATGCAGAATTGATGTCTTATCCTTAAAAGCTGCACAATATTAAAGTGTTCTGTCAAATGACTCCCACATTAGAACTCTAAAAAGACCTGTAAATCATATAGTTCTTAATGTAATGTGGTCAGTGCTTAAAACACACAGTATGTGCCAGGAAAAACTTATCAATATAGATGTGTAATACAAAATTCACTAATTATATAACAAACTTTACCATCATATTTTGCACCACTCATGTAACGAAATGAAGACTATTTCTGCAATGAAAATGTAAGTTTTAAAAAGACAAATACAGAGTCCACAACAAAATTCATACCTCATTCACACTTTCTGCTGTATCACTGTCTTTCTATTTTTTGGCTCCCTAGGAACAGTAACTGTTTATCTTGTTTCATCCATTTCTATTGTCTCCATTGATTACTGGAATCACATTTCCATAGTAAACAAGGTGAAAAAAGAACCACCTCTTTCCCACTGTCCCATTTTCTGTCAGGAAGCTTTGAAGCAAACTAGGCCTCCCAATAAGTTTTCTAATCCAGATAAGCAGGGCTAAGATATCTGACAGCTGTTTCACGCTCTTCATCATCATCTGAAACAATCAGTACGCATTAGAGAGTACTTTTCCCTTTACAAAGGTGATAATTAGATAACAAGCTGAGATTAAAGTAATTACAGTTAGACAGCTGGCAAGGCAGCACAGTCATGTTGAAATATTGTTGATACTTCAGCATCTGGTTCTAATAACAGCACAGGCTAAAAGATTTTACATTAATTACAGCACATAATTTAATATAAACATATTTAATTACAATTGATGAGCGATAAACTGTTCAAGAATGACTTAACCCCTTACACATGTCAAAATGATTGGAACTTCATATATATCTTTCCACTTTAGGAGTAAGCTACAGTCAATATGAAAGGTTAGGGATCTCCACTTTTAAGAAAGGGCTCTAACTGGTAAGGTGAATTACTGATATGTTATTTAAACCTAATTCAAAAATATGTTAAAACAGAACACTGAACCAGCTAGAGTGAGACATTTAGGCAGAAATGCAGCTAAGCTCAAAATTGCTATCTCAAAGATTCCATCACAATTGCCACCCAACCCTAAGGCACCTACAGCTCCTTGGTGCCTGTACAGTTTTCCCAAAGATGCTCTCAATTACTCCTGATCTTATCAAAGCAGTATAAGGCCTCTGCTCCTTCCTAAACCACTTTGGATCCAGATGCAAAGGCCTGCTTCAAGAAGACAAGAGACTAAAGGTCCCTCCTATGTATTTGAAACAGCCATCGGATAAGTCAGTCTGCGGAGTCTAGGCTGGTAAACCCTTATCATTAACTTACACGTTACACTCTTGCACTCCTCTCTGATCTTATCAACTCTAATTTCTCGTATGTACCCAGTCAAAACTATTTGTGGTAGGGAAAGATCCAACAAGATTCCTACAGCTTAAAAAATTACAGCAGTGGCAAAGAATGGTAGAAATGGGACAAGCTAATCTCTCTGACAAACCAGAAGTTGAAGCCCAGTTTCCTGGGAACACACTTCACACTTCAACAACAGTGTAAGAAGCCTGGTGCTTACCTCCTCTACCTATGCTCCTCCTTTGCAACCCATGTGTAAGAAGGAGTACCCTTGTTCATCTTCTTCAGACAGAAGCACATGCACCAGTTCCCCAGAGCAGAAGCATGTCTCTACCTTCCGCACAAATGGCAGACTCTAAAAGGACATCCTGCAAGGCTCATCACATGGCCTCCACTCCTGTCATGGTCTGGCCATGCACATGTGTAAACAAGTTATTGCCTTTGAGCTCCTGCCTGACACTCCCGAGTCAGTGAACAATGTGTGCCTTAGTTACATATCTCTTCACAGGAGTATGTTCATGTTTCCATCTGAAAAAGCCAAAGCTTTCTATCTGATTGACACTTAAGTAACATAAAAATATCTTCTCACATCTGGGACTTTTTCAAGTGAAATTATACCTATATAAAAAAAACAAACCCAAAGAGTCTGGATATGTTGTAATCCTGAAGACAGCATGAAACATGAACAACATAAATTGAGAAATGTGCACTGATAATGATGGGGAATCCATTAATAGCTATACTAATATATTAGTATAGTTATCCATTATATTATTTATAGTATTCTATGTTATATTTTAGATATTGGGATATTTCCTCATATCTATATTATATTAATATATATATTATATTAGTATATATTAGGCCAAATGCATATTAACAGTAGTTATTCTGAAGAAATGAAGTGAAATTAAGATGAACTGAAAAGACAGCGTCTGCCTACTACTATAATTTGGATTTTTTTTTTTTTCTAAAAATGTAATTCTTTCCTCCCCCATCTTCAAAGAGGCAAGAAAGAATCCAGCCTGCTGCCTTAGGAGAGAAACAGAAAAACTAAGCCCAAAGCAAAAGGTGCACACAAGTATAATTCTTTCCCAGACCAACCATCATAATAATTATATAGAGAATACAGGATACTTTTGTAGCACACCTTACCTATCACCAACCCTTGGGCATCTACAGTGCACAGTATACATGCTGCTTAAACAGTTTTAGTTAGCACAGTGCTCAGAGTGCATCCAACCAGCTGTACTATCTCTGGTAGGGCTGTAACAAAACTATCTTTTTATTAGTCTGCTTCCTCAGCACCTGCTCAAAATAAAAAATCCATCTAGAATATCACATCATTACATAGAGGGCTATACTGAAAAACAGACACAAAGAAAAACTGAGAGAGATCTTGTAAGTTGGTATCTTTAAAAAATGAAAAGTATCTATTTAAACATTTTTAAATTGAGTTAATGCCAGGGAAGTTATCAGGGACTTTAGTCTCACTATTAAAACCCTTACAAGTATTAGGCTGGAAAAGGGAATAAACATCTTGTGGAAATTCATGAGCACTTTCAATTTTTATTGAAATGCTTCTGTACAAACCTAGTCTTTTCTTTCAACTAGCTCCAGATAAGCATATTGAATTTCTTCAAAATAATCAATGTTCATCTCTTTCTTTGCTCCAACCTTCTTTAACAACATAATATATTATACTTCCTTGGGCAACAGTATGTACGAAACTCACAACATTTCTCTGTGATATGAACAAACAGTTGCCATTTATGAGATGCTCAAAATAACAAGCCCTTTGGAAAGATTAGCCTAAAAACCCGAGTAGATTGCCATATAGTTAATTCAAGACAAATCATTAATAGCTTGATTATCTACACACTTCTTTCCTTAATTTTTAATCACTCTTTTTAACTTCTGGACAAATGAGTCATTCCACAGCTATAGCATAATGAAGTACAGTTGAGTGCTACCTACTTGAATTCCTGTGGTCATTTTATTTACTCTTTTGTTAATTTAACAGCCTCTTACCAATTTTAACCCATCCAGCAGATTTTTCCTCTCACAATCATTGTTTTTCTATGTTTCTGCCGAAACCCCTACATTTTTGTTCTTGTCAGTCTTTGAGATTCAGCACCAGCAGCAATGTCAACAGAACTAGGACAGTGACTTGTTATTGCATCAGCACAGTTCATGAAATAATTTTCTTTGTAGAGCTGAAAGAACTTGCAAAGAAAAGTACTAAAACAATTTTTCAAATATTTTAAGTTTACATGAGGTAAAATTAATCTCAAGAAAGTCAGAATGCCATTGGTGGAAAATAATTTAATTGAGGACAAATAGAAGTTAGTTATTATCTCTTCAAGGTTTCCATTTTTAGGACTTAAAATTGAGCAATAATAAGAACCTCACTATGTGCTAAAAGTGACTTCTAGATAGTATTTCCATAGAAGATCCAATACATGGGCTGAACAAATGAACACTTTTGTTAACAGATTTTGATTAACTGCTTTTCCTTTCTCTCAGTTTATTGTCACTATGTGAATTTCTGTGTTGTGTTAGATCTGGAAGGTCAAAACTACACAATTATGCAGTTGAAGTCACAGCTTCTCCAACTGTCAACTTACTCTTCTGAACTACAACCACTCAAAACCAAATCCAGATTCTATTTTTGAATCTCATATGCAAGTGAAATCTTAACAAGCTTTTCTTTTTACCACCAGTGTCCTCGGTGCACATGGAGGGACAGACTATATGCTCTTGATACATAGCAAGGATTTCTCTCAGTGAGGCCACAGTAGGAAAAGGTAAATCTTTAACTTAAAATGACTGATACAGAATATACAATAACTTTTGCTGGCCTCAGACAGTGATGTAACTTTACTTTTCTGCATAGTTTTCCCTGTTGCAAGTAGGAGAAGCTCTGATGTGTCTACAGACATCTGAGCAGCACAAAGCTACCCCATCAGGTATGAGTAAAAAACTGTGAGAAGAAGAAAGAATTATTTACACTGCACTCACTGCAGAAATTCTAACATTGACACCATCAGAATACTATTTCATGGTAAATTGCCATGGAAGCAAAGCAAGATGGAAAGTTTCTCTACATGCTTGTTCCCACGTGTGCAAAGCTGTTACTCCTTCAAGTGCTGCCAATACCGCTGTGCGATCACAGTACTAACCCACCACTAAAATGCCCTGAACTAGGAAAAAAATAAGCAGAGTTATTCAGATCACAGATCATTCTGGCTTATTGAAGATCACAGCACTGTTTGCTACGTGAGTGAAAGTCAAAAACAACAGAGCAAAAGGAAAAGCAAAGAGTGAGCCTCCTCTGTCAAAGCAGTACTTCATGGTTGGACCATTTCAATCTGCTTGTGGATTCAATTCACTGCTTTAGCATTCTTCAGATCCTGTCAGTGAAGCATAATCTAATACAGAAGTGCAAGACATACACAATATTACTCTGAAATCACCCATGTAAATAAATATATATACTAATCCCCGTGGAGACACACACATACCTGAACGGATAATGGTTGATTATAGCATCAAAGTAGCTGTAACAGACAACGCTGTTCTCATGCCCATGTTGATCGTTACGTTTCCATTTTATTTGTATTGGTAATAAGTAAGCATAAGGTGTATGCTATCGGTTACAGTCTTCAGTCTCTGATTTCACAAATTAGCCAGATAACTAACGTTATCTGTGCATTGGTCCCAGAAATGATTGTAAAAGTCTTGTTGTTCTAACTAATATCCAGACAACTCTGTATTAAAAGAAATATGGTCTAACTTTGATACCACAGATCTCAACTACATAACTGATTATACCAATGAAAATACTCTACAACATATGCAAATCAATTCCTAAATCTTTTGTATAATAGCTGAAATAACCACACTATCTTTTCACACTTCAGTCTGTACTCTTATCAAATGAACCCAAAACCAAAAAATATTTAGTCAGATGGTTTTAGGTTCATGCCCCAAACACATATATCAGCTTGCATGCAAAACATTTTGTGCCCCTTTCTTCATCTCACTCGCTCAAACACTTATCACCTTCATTCTGGCTGAGGAGAGACTTTTGTTTTGTCACTCATTATTTCTTATAACTCATGTGGCTATCTCTTTCACAGAATGCACAAAATACAGCTATATAAAGAGGAAAAAGAAGGCCAAAGGTCAAAAGACTCAATGCTATATTTCCTTTGTCATACTCAGCCTTTTTGTCTCTTTAATCTACTTGTGCTTTTCTTTTTTTTTTTTGTTTCATGTTCTTTACCTTCTGCTATCCTCCATTCAACCTCTTGACTACAGAGAGCCTAGGCATATAGTACAAACCAGTGTCCCAGTTTCCTTCTCCTCCTCCTCCTTTATTTAAAACAGAAAACCTCAAGCAAACAAAGAAAAAAAAAGAAAGAAACCTGAAAACCACATCTGCTCCACAAAGCACTCCAGATGCAACGCCTGTTGGCCATGCTGCAATTGTTCTGTTCGATTGCTCATGCCTCTTTAGAGCTGACATGCTTCAGGGCAGAAGTTCTTTTGTCTGGCACATCCACCTTTTGCAAATCCAGTGTACACTTGGAGGTGAACACAGAGCACTCTGATGCAGGTTCAAAAATCTTTTAAAAAGTCACACAAACCAGGTCATCAGTATAAATGTAAATTAAACTCCAGACTCTGATGAACGAATTTTAAAGATTCTTGCCTACACTGGACAGATTACAAATAGGCAATGTCTGCTTACAGTCACTAAAACCAACACAGTCAAATGTTGAGATGTGATTTATAAATTTTGAGGGGAAAAGAGGTGGAGTCTAGATCCAAATGACCCCAAATTTAAAAGTTCTACTCTAGATAAGTGCCTTCCAGCCCCCAGTAATTCCAGTGCACAGAATACAAGTCATCAAGTCCATCTACAAGGATAGAATTTCTATTTCATTCTTTAGAATTTAAAATAGATTAGGACTCCAGGTAGAATTTTAAAAGGAGTAATATTTTAAAATTAGCATATTTACCATAAGCATTTTAAAGCAATTTACATCCATCAGTTCTTATAGGTCACATATACACTAATGTCCACCCATGTGGACACATCACTGTACTAAAGAAAGAAAAACGGCATGTGTCTGAAGAGTAGTAGGCAGTTTTGACAGACATGTGCTGCAAGGGCAATGGGGCTGCTTAATAAAAAGTAGCTAAAAAGACTTGATCTGGTAGAAGCTGTTGGACTGTAGCACTGCAGGCCAGCACAGTTTGATGTTTTTCAATCCATTAGAGGAAAAACTGCTAAACAGCCCTCAAGAACCTAGAAACAGAGGTTGGGAAACAAATCCATGGCTTTGTGCTTTGCCTTCCTGAGAGAATTAAATTCCACTTCTAAAACCAGAAATCTACCAAGAAACCAGAAGTTTTAGGAAGCTGCAAATACACATTTGTTTTGATAAATTTATTCACAAGCTTAAAAAGTACATTAAAAAATGTTTTCTTTAATTTAATGAACAAGTATTCAACTTTTTGATAGGTGATAATTAACCATTATTCTGTCATAAATAAAAAGATGTACCTATGCGGCATTTAACTGAGCATTGTGTTAATCACACTGCAATGACTCAAAACACAAAACCAAAGCAGTGAAGTGTTTCTTATTTAGGAAAAATATAGCCTTACCGCCCATGAAAGTTAACTTATGATCACCTAAGGAAACCTTCAACTCAGTTTTACCCAATCCATTTTGATTAAATTTCGAAGACAGACAGAAGTCAATCAGCTGAAGATTTAAGTAATTTGCACTTGTGTTGAATATTAAGGCTTAGAAACTTCTCTGAATGCACAGTTTCAGAAACCTGAGGCAATCTCTCTAAATATTGCATGCTTTAAGTTAGATAAAAGCACATATTGTTAAAAAAAATATATCTTAGCAACGGATAGAGGCACAATCCATAAGATCTACTGTGATACATTAGAATTAGAGGAGGTGAAAAACAGCAGCCTTGATTTCTCCTAGATGCTCAGGACAGTACCAGAGTAGGGACTAGCTAACATGCCTGCACATCAGCCCTCTCAGCAGGAAAAGTGTTAAATTCGCCTTTTCAAAAAAGCAGGAACCACTCATTAGCCATGTGCTTACATGGCAGTGTTACATCCACTGCAGTCTTCAAAGCAGTAGCCAAGAGTACAACTCTAAAGAATCAGTTAAGTCCAAGGGTACGTATCAGCAATCAAGTTAAACATTTTACATACAACATTTAAACCAGAAAATATCTGAGTTCAGATGTGTTATTTTTTAACTAGTATGAAGAAAAATAAAGTTTAGGCATAAAGATATTCTAGGCCCTCAATCGCATACCTTGAAAATTATTTTTAAGATTTATTTTCCCACTTTTCTCCCAAGTATGTGAACATAAATACTACATTCGTTTCATAATGGGAGACAGGCTGTGAAGGACTTAAATACTGTACATAAATGTCTTTGAGTGGATATGCTGGCATGGCTGATCCTATTGAAATATATTAATTACAGGCCTTCAAGAGCCATATCTCCAATTCAGCAGTCATATGATTGATATAACCAATCCACTACTAGATTTTATTTCCATCCTATTTAGAGAAAATATACAAGCCAATCTGATCCAGTTCAGTCTTGCTTGAAACCTCTAGAGAATTATGCATAGATCTACGACATGAGAAAACTCATTTTAAAACAGATTAATATGCAAATGTGGTTTGAATTACTCACTTTACAGCGTTTATACTTTTCCAAAAAAGTTGGGCAACACACAGACAGTGCTTACAGTGAAGGGTCTGCATATCTGAATTGCTATATCTCAGAAACAACTACTGTAACGTTTTCCATTTTCTTAAACTGAACGATACATGACAGTCAGACAAAAATTGTGGCAGATGGATTTTTCCCTGAAGGTAATGCCTCATTAAATAAAGGAAACATGAGAAAAAGGAATTTGTACTAAAGACCTCATTCTAAAAGTAGGACAATGATAGTTTGGCCTATCCAGACACAACTCTAATGACTTCAGCATCTTCAATATGTACATTGTAGTTCAGTAAGCTAAAAGAAGCAGAAGAGCCTTGTGCTGGGTAAGAACTATTCATTCAATCAATACGTGCAACAGAAATTAATACAAAGTCAAAAAAAGGAAGAGAAAAAGGTTATTTAAATAGAACTGAAAAAAAAATCTCTGTATATGACTCAGTCTTTCTAGAATAGTCTCAGTCTGTACGAGACACTGAATAAGTTACAGTAAAATTCAGAGGTTTGGAAACAAAGGACTCCATGACCAATAAAACTATTATGAACTACAGCAGCATGAACAATTTTTCAGAAGTTATTTTTCCCCCCAATACCTAATTGCAAAATGTCTGAAATAAATAAATCCATGAAGGGTGGAGGGAGAACTGTCCTTCCTCCATCTGTCCCTTACTATCACTCTTTCTACATCATCAGTCCTGAGGCCAGTTTTTGACTCCAAATCATACAAATCTTGAACTCTGCTGTCACTCAAACCACATAGAAGATCGTGTCTCTCAGTGTGTACATATATATATTTATACACGCATATATACATGCACACACCATGTATGTGCATATGCATGTGCTTATACACATATGTACATCACATAGATAAGTGTGTGTATGCACATATGTGTATACACAAACAAAATATGTGTGAGATTATAGAGCAAATAAAATTAGTAGCAGGCTCAGAATGACAATCCTATGTACATTCATAGAATTATAGAATAGTAGGGGTTATAACGGACCTTTAGAGATCATCTAGTCCACCCCCTCTACCAAAATAGATCCACCTAGGTCAGGTCACACATGAATGTGTCCAGGTGGATTTTGAAGATTCTAAATATTGGATCTATATATTCAATTACTAGAAATCAAAATGGAGATCACTAATATTTTTTTCCACTGGGATATTAACATAGGAGAGAACAGTTCCACTCACCACCAAAGTCAAGTTCTTAGTTTTTTCCACCTCTTTGCTCATTGGCTACTCAACAGATTAATGGTGACTGCTTGGAACAGAATCAAGTACAGAGAAGAGAACCAGACTTCCTCTGCTGATGTGGCTTCGAAAATTCATACAGATACTATAGGCGAGTTGGTTGTGACCTTTTCACTCAATACCCCCAAATGCAAGAGCCTACATTCATCCTGAAAGTACAACACATATTTCAGTACTGAAATGACGTAGACTGACAAGATCCCAAACCTTGAGAAGGGTGAATCTGATAGGAGAATCACAAAACTGATCTGTGTCCTAAACCACCATCTTTTGCAGGAAAGGATGCTTCCTTTGCTCCTTCAAGGGCACAGTTAATGAAATGACCCTAAATTATCTGAAATGTAGCCACATACTGCTCTCCCAAGTTGTGAAAATCAGAATTGCCAAGCTCTCACCAAAACTAACAACCTAGACTCAACAGAATCAAGCACCAGGAAAATAAAGTTGACACATAGCTCCACATAAGCTTTGTCACATAGAAAGCCAATAGCAGCACACTTTAAATAAACTTAATAGCAGCATACCATCAGTAGCTCAGGTCGGCCAAGTAAAACTGTATCAAGGGAAGGCTGAGGAGAATGCAATGAACACTTCAGAGCTATTACACAGTTTTCTTTACTGACAGGGCATACACACAGTTAAGTTAATGTTGTCTACAGTAAAAGCTATGCAGCACTACTTTTGATTTAGGATGCCAACATACTCTCCAATATCATTCCTCATAAATGCTACTGACATCTCCAGTTGGCTAGAGGATAATAAACATGAGGCATCATAAGTAATTAGGATTGTATTTACATAGTACAGAATCCAAATTTAGCACACCAAGAACAAGCGGTGAAAGTCTTCTCTAGAACTGATGTGGTTCCATGTAGTCACCTTATATTCTGCAAGAAAACTGGATCAAAATCCATTGCTCATCTGCTTCCCAAGCTATGCATCATACCAAAAGACTAAAGACTAAATAATGCTGGAAATAATCAAACACAATTTCAAATTCTGTCTTATTTTTGTACATTAACTTCTAACTATAAATGTCAAAATCATTACACTGAGCCTTGCTGAAGTGAAACAGATTAAAGGTTTGCTTAAGACACAGACAAAAGTGGAACATTTAGGATGCAATGGTTTTATGGAGACATTGGACTAGTAGAAAAGCAAGGGAACATTCAGAGTGACCTAAACCTTGAAGCTATGCTTTGGGAGCCTGAGAGCCTGCAGAGGATCTGAGGCAGACTTGGTAGTCTGCAGAGGATCTAAGAGGAGAGCTGTGAGGAGAGCTTCTAGGTGAAATGAGGAACTTGCAGCAGCCCATAGGAACCATATCCCTGCTTCAGAGGGCAAAGAGACTCACTATGTAATTGTGAGTAATTCCAAAGGTATTAAATCCTTGCATCAGCCCACCTTGCACGTTTCTGACAGACCAAAGTGGTCCAAAATCAGAAATTGAGCCTCCAAGAACAAACAATGCCACCAAAAATAAGTTTAGAGTTCTGATAAATGTCACAGCAGACATGTGAATCCAAACAGACATTAGATACTTTTTTTTTTTTTGTTAGGTTTAAATATCTTTTGTGGAAACACAGTGCTATGATATGCCTGCCAATGGCTAACGTGTTTTTCCTAAGTCCTTGTTTATCTGATTAGCTGCACACGTATTCAAAATTGGAACACTTGCACTAAAGTATTAACAACCTGAATAGACTTTAAGCCACATACTCAGTAACTTACCAGATGTTGAATTGTTCTAATAGGTATCTACATCAAACTAGTAAAGTGACTTTCAAGTTAAAGACTAAAAACTTTATCTTTTTTGAAATATACAAAGCCAAAATGGAATGTCCTATTCATATTAAAGGACAGCTAGTAGTGAAAGTCAGATAGTTCAAAGTTAAATAGAATGATCTGTTGTCCCTAAGTACTGATACACATATTCCCAGTAATATCTAAGAAGCTGTCTGTTCTAACCTCCACTGAGCAGTATTGTTACTAATTGAACATGGAGAATGGGTTTGTTCCGTCAGATGTGTTCGTTTCTTCTAAGAACACCCTATGGAATATCAAATGTACTAAATATAGCTGTCAACATTAAAAGCATGCAACTCGAAAGTGCTATTAAAGAGCTAAGTGTACTTCACTTGGCATTATAAAGCCAAAGCCCTCTTCAAACATACATCATGTTATTAGAGACAATTCACATTAATGCAAAAATCATCATTCTTAATATATTTTACAAGACATGTCTAGGCTACTTCCAGGCTCAAGTGTTCCTCAATTTATCCCACTTTTACTGGTAATTACATAAATGAATCAATACTGTTCCAAGTGGGTTGAAAAGAGATAGTTAACTGTAGCAAATCAATACATTAGCTTTCCATCACCAACCAACTTCATTCAGGTAAATCTTCAAAAGAAGAAATGATGCAACACCTACCAATGTTTGTCAACATGTTACGCTATTTTATTTGCTGTTGCAGTGTCTAGGTGCTATACATTTTTAGATATCACCTTGTATAATTATTGCAGGCTTTTAAGTACGAAATACTAGTAGACTCCTAAGAGAGCCTCTGCTCAGTAAATAGTAGAGGCTATTTGCCTTCCCTAACATTATTGCACGTGAGATTCATGGGCAGAGTCAGAAATGTTGCAAAAAATGAAATCACAAGGGAATCTAGGAATAACTAGGCTTAAATAACAGCCTGCTTAAATCACAAGCATTGTTCCCATGCCACGAGCAGAACTACTGTACATCTGCTTACTTTCAGAGACTTCTTGCTTTCATCTCTACAATTCCATCCAAGTTAGCAGTAACTCACTGATACTGTTTGAGAGTAAAATGTACTGTGTGTAGCTGGTACTTTGGTCTCAGTTAAAAGGTCTCAAACACAGATGGAAGCTCCATTTAAGGATACTGGAAACTAAGCGCCACTAGTAAAGGTAATAGCATGGAATACTTTGGGCAAAATACATTGCTTTAACATGACCACAACTACATACTCCTCTGTTTACTTGCTCCTAATATATGCCAAATTCGCTTCAAAAGGCATTATTTTAGGCAACATGGTGTTAAACACTGCAAGCAATTTGTGCATCTCCCCACCACACTTCACTCTGCCTTCTAGTTTATAGGAATTTATATAACTGTAACTGTTTTATTTCTACTCTACAGAATGCACTGAGATCACTATCTTATTCCAAAAGTATCTTGAGTTAAACGTAAAATGTGCTTCCAGGAAATTAAAAAACACACCCAAAAATACTTCCAAGAACAACACACAGCCTTAAGTAATTGGATAGCTAGTCAAATTGGAGAGTAAAATTAACTCTGACATAAAACAACAGATAGGTCAAGGTAAAGTCTATAGATTCAAATAGAGGTTGCATAACCCTGAGGTATCTCACTTCCAACAAGACACATAGATAAATTAATAGATCACCTATCACACATTGGTAAACAAAAATTTCTCAGAAAGACTCCTTTAGTCTCCCCTAAATTGGGTCAGTTTAAAATACTAAGAGAACCACAGAACAGCAACTTCTCTTGTAGAAGTCACAAAACTACTTATCAGAGCACTAATAAAATACTATAGTGAAGGCTAGGTTTAGTTGTGTAACTGAAACATTCATATTATGTCAGTGTGGCCTAAAACTGAAAATATACCCATAGCAAAACACAGTAAACTCACAGAAGCAAAAACCACTTTTTTTCCTTTGGATAAAGCCTAATATTCTTGTTTGGAGTTAAACACTGATTTTGTTTTTCCAGCCAAGGGCAATCCAAGAAAATAATAAAAAACCAAATCAATTTAGAGGAAAGAATGAGAACTAAGAAAGCATAAAAAAATCCAGAAAATATTTCTCCCTTGTTTACTCTGTAACAACCACACATTATTAGAGCCAAAACCCATGAGCCTTGTTTTTGTCAAACTTCCCACAGACTTCAGAAGCCATTTTGTCTAGTTTTCCCTCAGTCAGGAAAGACAAATACAGTTTTTTCATGACATACAGCAGAATCCTCTTATGTAGCTCATTGTCTCACTATCACTTGCTATCAGAGAGTAGTGAGTTTTGTATGGTTATGATTTTCTCATTGCAAGAACTCAGGGAGGAATAGTCAAACTCTGATTAGACATTACAAAACCTTCTCAGAAGACTTTCTGAACCACAGCCAGTGGGATTCCCTGCAGCATTAAGGCCAGTCTTGCTCCCACTACAGTCTGTGGGAGTTTTGCCAAGGATGTAAGTGGCATTATGACTGGTCTCCAACAACAAATATTACCTATCACACTCAAGACTTGATTGAAGACCTACCCACCTTCAAATATATAATAAATAAAGGGCTTAATTGCATAATTAATTATAAGAGCTTTTAATCCACAATAGACAACACCATAGGTTTTAGATAGCCTGTGTACACCAAACAATTCATTAGATCAGTATTTGCTTGATCTCCGTTTACAGGAAGATTGCAGAGAGATTCTAAGAGTTGCATATTTTCAAGAAACAGAAAACATGACAGGAATCAATAAAACAAAGTGAAATAAAAAGAATGCCACCATCGCCCAGACCTACAGGGAGAAATAATTTCATATTATGCACACAAACTTCCAGAGGTTTTCTTAACAATACATGTATAGTGGCAGTAATTTTGAAAAGTACAGGGCTGCTACTAGACTTTTTCTTTTCCAAGGCACCAGGCAGAGATGTAGCAGTGTACACAAGTGGGGTGTAAAGTCAATGGGATTACATTTTCCTAATTATTTTCTGCTTGAGGTTTACATCACATACACAAAATGAGATCAGCCGGGACTTGCCTCTCTAACAAATCACTCAGACTTAAACATTGCTCAGATAAACAAAAGGGGGGGCAAGGCTGAGAAAAGGCAGAGAAGTGCTTCTTCAATCACAGTTGCAAGGAACAAAAACCTGGAGGGGGAAAAAAGCTGTTGGACCGCTACCAAATCTCCCCCCACTAGAGACAAGAGCCCATCTGCTGAGCTCTGCAACTTAGCTTTAACTACCATTCAACTCGCGTCTCTGCAGAGATCAATCTACAGAGCTGGCAGATGGACCCCTGCTTCCCTGAGTCGCTGTGTTATTTGTTTAATAAATTTAATTAATATCCATACTGCATTGGATTGCTCCCAGAAAGGGGGATGCAGCTCTCTCTTTCCCCGATAGCAACATGATGAGTGATTTCCCAGAAAAGACCAGATAACAGTACCCCCAGGCCATTGAAAAATTAAAAGTGCCATGTGCTTACAGTACTTCGCATGTATTAATTTTTGCAGTGCACTAATTTGTTCTTGAAGCCTATTTTAACTTTATGAAAGTATGAGGTTTGAAAAAGTCACTATTCATTTTGGTTTATATCAGTTACAAAATTAGTTGGAAAGGAAAAAAGCGTCAAATCTAATTGGATTTACAAAAATTTTATCTATTTGCAAGAAAGAAACAAATTGTTAATGAGGGTGTCTCCTCAGGCAATATATATTGTCACAGCTTCTGCTAACAAGTTACAGGCATTCAGGGTCATGTTGGACGTGCTTTATTTTAATGCTGAAGAACATGCTTATTTTAACTGATAAAGACATATTCAGCCCACATAAAATAATTTTTAAAAGCATGAAGGATGAAAGAAAATAAAACTACTAGCAAATTTCTACCGTGAAATGCAAAATGAAAAAACACTGCTAAGATTCTAGTAGCAAGAGGGTGCATTAAATATGCACAAGTTTTGAGAACAAAAATGTTACTTCAATATTAGCACTTCATGTTTGCTTCATTTACAGTGTTTCATTTTCATCCTAAAAAATGAAATGGAGGCCTAAGAGAATTATTTCAGTCAAGTCTATTTGACACCTAGAGTTATGTTAAATGGATATACTTCTCTTTAGTCCCCATTTCCTTACTTACTCACCTTATGGCTGAAATAGTTCACTCTCACGCTTATCAACTCAGCCCCAGCAGCAGGTGTCCTAGCAGATAGCACAGGCTTGCCATCATTATTATCTTCAGCATCTAACCTTTCCTAAGACCTTTTTGCAGACATAAGTGTAGCAGGAAAGGTTAAGCACACCTAAATACTTACCTCTGCCTCTGGGAAGGGGAGGGTGAGAAGTACCCATCGCTTAGGTCAGCCAGCACACCTGCTCCTGGGACTAACTCCCTAGTCCATTTCACTTAAGTCAGCCTTATTTATTTAGATGATGAGTTTAAATACAAGGCTTTGCTAGCTTAAATGATTATAAGTGAAGCAGGTTAAGGAGCAATAAGACACACAATTCTGCACACAATCCAAAGACGCATTTAACTGCTTTCATTTAACTACTACTCCCTCTCCCCTTGCTGACTGTCTTTCCGTACACATTAACTTTTCCCACCACTGCTGCTGTTTTCATAGCAAATGTCTAACCCCACCTTCAGAAATCAAAACAGTAAGAATACCAGTGACCACAGGTATTCTATCACTATCAAAGATAGCAGTGGTAAAAGTCAGAAAACAAGGGCCGTAACAGTTCAGTGGTGTCCAAAATGAAATTACCTTCTAGTTTCAGAATGAAATTCGTTTGCTGAGAGAGTACTTGGGAAGACCCTGTATGGAAGGGGTAACAAGTGAAAAGGCCTACTCAAAACAGCTGAAGACCCCTCTGCGTCACATGTTTTGCAGTTGCATCTCCTGGAGAAGTGGAGGCAAGGCCAGATACAGGACACAGAGCCTGACATCCACAAAAGCAGGAGTCACAGAAAAACAAGACTTGCCAGAGAATTAGAGCTGCTGTGTGAACAGCTCAAGTATTACTACAGAACTCACTGAAAGAGTTTTCAAGCTGTTTAGTGCAAAAGAAATTTGTACAGCTAAAAAAGTTATCACATTGACAGATACTTTGCAGCTCTGGGGCATTCGATTGTGTTTTCTGAAAGAAATTAATATTTCCCTCCCTCAATATAACATCTAAACAATCTTTTCTCTCATATCTTTAACTTTCTAAAGTATTTATAAAGTCAAATGACAAACCAACAATGACTGGCTACAAAATACTTACATATTAGCTTTCATTCATTAGTTGTGTTGGGATATTCATTCAAGTATTAGTTATTATTCCTGTTCTGTTAGCAGGGAAGGTGAGACACAAAGAAACAGCAACTTGTCACAATTGCTCCTCCAAGATCAGTGGTGAAGTCAAGAGAAGAACCCTCACTCACTCAAGTCCTGAAACTCCTACTTGCTCAGTATCCAGAAAGATTATAATAAGTAGATGAAGTCTTGAATATAGTGAACATCAAAAATAAGGCAGGGTTTTTGTTTTGTTTATTTGGGTGTTTTTTACAGGATTTACATTTCAAAGAAGTGGAAAGGAGGAAATATAATGGAACAAGCTACCGATATAGTACATTCCACTAATTTCAAGAGGTTCAAAATCAAGTACTTCATATATACAGCATTACATCATTCAAATTATCTGTTACACTTTTATACAGTGCAGATTTGAAACCCCAAGAAATGAAAATCCTCCCTACAGCCACAAAAGAGCCATTGCACACTGTTAGTCAAAATTTCATGCACCTCAACCATGACTAGTGAAAGCCTATGGGGTGAGGGCACAGTTCGCCCTTTGTACAGAAGACATCACTGGCTTCTCTGCCAGGAAATGATAGGAGGTGCAGACCCTGTCTATTAAGAGCAACATGAAATGGACTCACCATTTCCCATAGGCCATGAATGCCTCACTACTTGTGACTTGACTTAAAAGAGAAGTTTCTAGCTCTGTTTTTCACTGCCTTGGCAACCTCATTTCCTTACTACGATTCAGTTTTGTTTGCCAAAAGGAGGTTGGTCGTTTGTTGTCTCATCATACTGACCTGCCTTGATATGATTAACTTCTTTTTTTTAAGCCTCATTTCTCCCTCCATAACATTGTCTGTAAATTGTTATTTATCATCCTCTATGTCTGAAATGAAAAATGTCTTGAATGACTTGTATATTTTATTTCCCAAGATCAAATGAAAATAAGTTTTAAAATATTGCAAGGAAAGGGGGAAGAAAAAAAACTTGCTATTTGAAGGAAAATTCTAATTAAGCCCATAAGATTTGGCTTTGTAGGAGGTAGTTAGGATATTTTTGTAGAGAGGATCATATTTTTTTGATTTTGTCAACTTCTCCCCGAAAACCAGCAAGAACATCAGCAGAAAGGGATGTACTTTAAGAAAATATATCAGAAGTTTCAGACGTGCATACTCATATGTCTGAAAAGTAAATGAATGTTAATGCAACATAAAGATCAATATTCTTTAAATGAGAATCATGCAGCTGTATTCAGGACAAGCAGATTTCTTGAAATAAAATCTGTCTGCTTTCATAGCAGTACTACTTTTCACAAGCTACCACATACTCGTAATGGTACATGAGTTAATCAGACTACATCTGCCTAAATTTATTTTCACATTCTCAATGATATGTTATTAATTGGAAGACTAATTCACCTGACAACCATTAAAGACACACAATAACATTATTCACATTCCCCTTTGAAGTTATATACACGTAAAATAATGAAGAAAGCACAGAAAAGCAGTCACCTATATGAGATATACTGTAAAAGCCACACAAGCTGTTTAAAAGATTTTAAAATCTAAACCTATCTAACAGATTTACATCAAACCTTATTTCCCCCCCCCCCCACCATAAACTCAATGGGCTTTTACATTCAGGAGTGCATTGTCTTCTTCAAGTCACTTTCCTTTGAAGATCTCTAAATGCTAAAATGCCAGAAAAAGCAGGGTTACTACCAAAAAGAAAGTGAAATGCTGGAAAATTGAAAGAAAATGTAGCTAATATGACTCTTCCATATAAAGAAACACGCAAGCCTTAAGTCCACCTTGTCACTTATGTTAATACTATCTGCATTTTTATTGGAAGTATGGAAACTTTGCCTTACATGAGCTGTGCTAACTAACAAGGAGATGAAGAAATCCTTCAGGTATTATCCTCTTCAGTTGCAACACAGAAGGAAAAAGTTATTTGTAAAAGTAAATGAATAACACTCTTAACTGTCCTCATGTCTTTTTCCAAATCAATTAGACATTGAATTGCTAACACACTTCCAGAACAATGAGAAAAGTCCTGTTCTTTCTATGTACTAATGTTATGTTTTTCACATTTGGTTGGTTAGTAGGGGGAATGGTGGAATCTTGTGTGTTTGTTGGCTTTTCAGTTTTTTTTTTTCTTTAAGATTTCTGAGTTAACTGTAACTAATTCATCTGTTACCAAAATCTTACCTGAATTTAATGACAGATTTCAGTTAAGTAATGAAATACTATCGCTGCTTATCAATTTACTATATTACTGTATATACTAAAAAAAAAACCCCTCAAATCAACACAATATTCCCAAATGTCGAGTATTCCCTGGACATAGTCAATAAAGATCATAAGAGGAGCAATTGCAAAGGTTTCAGATTGTTGTTCACTAAAGTCAGTCAGAAATCTGTGGGTTGGATTAGGGAGAGAAAACACAGTACTTCAGAAGATAATCCAGCACCTCTTTCCTTTCTTCTCATGTTAAGCAAATCACCTGGGAAGTGTGTTAGAGCCGTCTCACCTCAACCAACCAATGCTATCGATTGCTAGGGGAAGATAGAGCCCTATCATTAACTTCATGGTTTTTTGGGCATCATTTTGGACTACGCTGCTAAACCAAGGAATGTTTTCCAAAGGCTCATATAACATTGCTAATCTAAAGTCAATCAGTGAGTCAAACAAAATAGCTAATGGGAGAATTTGCCCTGAAAAGAAAGCGCTGTCCTTAGGGCAGGGAAGTATCACCAACGTGAAAGGCTAGTAAAATATGAATTCAAGAGAGCAACAGGAGCTTCAAGCTGATCTCTCATCACATTACCAAAGGCAGAGAATTAATCTCTCTACATGAGAAAAAAAAAAAAAAAAAGAGAGAGACATTTTAATACCCAACCACTACTATTACAATATGGTAACTGACAAACATAATGGTATGCTTTGACAAGGTGACAAATATACATTAAATTTTGTTTTAAATATCAGTCAAATTTTTCAGGAGTATCTGTAGGTGTCAAATGGACTTTTCAGAGATCAGAAATTAGGCAGAACGGACAAAATTCCTTTGTGTGGAGTTAGAGAGTCCAGCTGCTTAATTCCACCAAAACCAAATGAAAAGTAGCTAAAACTAAAAGCCTCAAAGGGCTGAAGAAAGTCCTTTGAGGACATGCTCAAGCAACAAGGCATCTAAGGCTGTCTTTCAAGTCACTCACTTGGAGAAGCACTAAGCAGCAGTGGACACTAAATTGCATATTCAGAAGGGAACATAATGTTACCTTAATTGCCTTAGCTATGTAACAAGTGTGAGGAAAAAAAGACAGTAAGGGCAATATTACTTTCCCCAGATGTTGTTGACCAGAGTTGTTGTTGGACTGTTGGATTCACCTCAGGTTACAATTACTAATACAGGGAGGAAAGAAAACGGGAGAAAGAGAAGAAAAATCATCTCATGTTCCAAAAGCTCCACACAGAGGCTGTAAATAGAACTGGATAACTTGGAGTGTCTGCAACAGTGATTATCAGTTAATTTCTAGATAAGGTAACAAGGTAAACTTACTGAGATCTAACAAGTGGGCATTATACTACCCGGGAGGTAAATCATCATTTACAGAGTTCAAGTGCACCTAATAAGGATAATCTTATTCTAATAATGCAATCTAACAGGCTAGCATTCCCTATTACTGACCTTGGAGGTCACTCAGTGAATTCTTAACATAACTGGGTGGTTTTTTCTCTGTAGTCTAGCGTTCAACCTTTATCACAAACTTCTACCACTAGTGTACCTGAAGTACACCAATGATATCTACCAAAAACTGTAGAAGAAGCTTCAGAAAGCAGGTGCTCTGATAAACAATTATGTGTGAAAACATCCTAGCTTATAACTTCTGTGAAGACAAAGCAATAGCATACAGTTCCATCACCCAATTAACATGTGAGATTTCCAAATTCTGTTGCATATGTCACCCTGATAACCAGAAAAAAATATGTAACATTACTAATACACACGACTGACTAGTATTATTTTCATTAATCCATCCATCTGTAGATTATTCAAGTAGTTCCACTTGTAGAAGGCCTTAAATGAAACATATAAGCTAGAAAAAAAAAAGTCATCGTGGTGATAAGCAAAATAGTGCTTCACATTTTTGACCTGGTTATAACATATGAATCCAACTCCAACAGTGGTGCAAGTCAAACATTTAGAAATGCAGCTGCACTACAGTCAAACCTAAATTTTACTGAAGCATCCAAAAGAAGTTTAAAAATTCTGAAGTAACTATAATAAGCTGTGGTGTGCTGCTGTTGCTGAAAGGGAAAAAAAGTACATCTATCTATCTATATATAGATACACACAATTCAATGTATAGTGGCTGGTTTTTGTGATTTTGAAACATCCATCCACTCAGAAGGGATTGGGATATCTACAATATTTTGTGTAAAACTTCAAAATACCAAGTGACAGTCTTCAGTTGCACTATAATTTAATATGAATATGTTCTTAAGAAGGAAGACCCACCACCAAGCTCATGAGAAAATCCCTATCTTTCCAATCTGAGGGCTTTTTACTTTTGGACAACGTCATTTTATGATGTGAAGGCTGGAGGCTAGATGGACTCCACAGCTCTCCTATGGGATTTTTGGCCAAACAGCAACTTGAAAGTCAATCTTACAAAGTAAAAGTTGGGTTTTTCAAAAATACCAAAAACACTATAGAGGGGAAAAAAAAGCCAAAACCAGTCAATCCTCTAAGGCCAGAATAATCCCTTCTGCAACAAAACAAATAACATAAGCCTTGTATTATTTATGTGACACAGCATCAGGTAAACTGTATCACGCTGCTCAAAATTAATTTCATGCTGAATAACCTAAGTGTTTCATGTCAAAAACTAATCTGCACAAAAGACTAACTGATCTACACCACTTTACCAGAACTTAAAATGAAAGAAGAAAATAGCATTTCCTGAAATGTAATTTTTTCCATTTTAAATACTTCCTTATCATTACTGGGTGACCATTAAACTCTTTATTTGGCCAGAACATACTAGTTAGATATTTTCTAAATGTTGGATGAAAACTGAACAGCAGATTCCACTAATCTGAGCAGAGTGGCTGGGACAGATGAGAACAGTAGGCAATAAAAACATATATATATATATATACACAATTTTTTTTTTTGGAAAAAAAAAAAAATCACTGCAGCTTTCCACTTCTACTCTTTGGCACTCACCACCATTCACCATATACCTCCCTCCCAGCTCCAACTCTAAACACTTTCATGAAAGAGAAACAAGCTTTAGTTTAATGCAACAAAGCTAAAGAGATCTTGTGTATATCTGATATGAAAAAAGCCTTAGAATAACCAACACACAAGTCTTCATAAATCCAGCTTGGAATGCATTTGCTCTTTTGGGAAGTTCCTACCTTTGCTTTAAACCAGAATGTTTTCACAATTTTACTTGGTGGATTTCCCTACTTTCATTCAACTGATTACTTCTTCCTGACGACACTGTGACATAGAACACATTAGGGTAGGTCCTGCTGTGTTGTTTAAGTCAAACCAGAAAAGTTAGCACTATGCACATATCCAGTAGGCAAAATCAGTCAAAGAAATCTTGAGGCCCCTGAAAAAAAACCAATATAAAGACAGGCTGGGATTTTCTCTCCACAAATTTGGCCATTCTTGACATTACATCTGTTTTAATACACTTGTGACATTTTTCCTCTCTGGAACTATTCCTCTCTTATATTTGGGACAGAAGAATTCAAAGTAACTTGAAAGTATTCTAGTTATTTAATAACCAGACTTCATTTAAAGAGCAGGTCAAGCAGCTTTCACTGCATTCTTAGGTCCTTGCAAAACACAAAAACCTCCCATATTTTTCCTTAACTTCCTTAGAAAATAGTATTTCTAAATCAAAGCTTTTCTAGCAGTCTCGCATAACTTGGTTTCCAAGCATAGCATGAGATTTATGTAAGCAGAAGAAATGGCTTACAGGATGTGGTGGTTTAGCCTTAACTGAACAATGACCAAACCACCCAGTTACTCCTTCCCAACTCAGCAGGATGGGGAGGAGAATCAAGAGAGAGTTGTAGAACTTTCTGGGTTGAGATAAGGACAGTTTAATAGAACCCCACAATGAGTAGGCAGTTACAGTGATGGCCAAAGGACAAAGAAAAAAGGAACAATGCCCAATGTAACTGCTCAGCCCGACAGCAGAACTGCAGTTGCCACACTGGTTGCAGCACTGCCCTGGCCCAGCTGCTGCCCTTATATCCCAAGCATGATGTCACGTGGGATTGAACAGCCTGGCCACGGCCCCCAGCTGCAGCTGGGGAGAGTTAATTCTATCCTGGCCAAATCCACGACACCTGGCCAAACCCAGGACACAGGATAACCCTTGCTTTAACAAGGCACTTCCGTGTTAAAAACATTGACTGCATGACAGGCTCTAGAATGTATATGAGCCGTTTATTGGTAGAACTTAAGATATCGATTTGAAATATTAATTAAAGGAAAACTTCTTGTAATTTATTACCAATTCTACACTTACTGGAGTGTATTTAAGAGACTGATCCTCAAGAACCGGGAGTCTCAAATCTGTCTAGGACTCTGAACTTTCACATCCTCTTGGTTTAAAGTTATTAAAGAAATATAAACCCTTTGAACACTGTAAAAGTCACCCAGTTTGCAAGGTTTCAAGTACAATTTGAAATCCAATCAGCTTTTGCATATTGTCTGCTGATAAATTACCACCTATCTGCATAGCAAAGGCTGTTGGGCTTGTGAAGTTTATTTTTAACTGATAGTTAACTTTAACTTACAGGTACATTTTAATTTATAGTTATTTAAAATTTAATTACAGTCATGTCACTCAAAGCTTTGTATGGGCTTTCTTTTTTAATAGTAGACATAAATCAGCAAAATAAATTAAGTGCCACTGACTGTTACACAGTTATACGGGAAATTAATGAAATCACTCAGGAATACACAGGTAATATAGGCATAAACAATACTGAATCCAACAAGTGGGGCAAATGTGCTATCAAACCTGTCACATAGCCATGAGAGCAACCAGAGAGTACACCATGACAGACAGCTATCTGCTGATTTTAAGTATCAGCATACACATAAACCTCAGTTATTAACACAAATCTTAGCAACTCTGGTGCACTTGCTGGAGCAGTTTTCTCCTAGCTTTTCAAGCAGTTCTTTTGACATCTTACCAGACTTGTTCTAGGCTATTTCTTTTTATGGTCCATTTTAATACATTAAAGATCTCCTGTTTTGTACCTATTGGACAGATGTAGCTCTTGTGCAGTCATGAAGATTACTGTACTTCAAGGCTGTGTTTTAGAAACAGCTGTCTGAGGCTTTCTGGAGAGCTTTCACTATAGTTTACTCCTGCTTTGTGGCTGCCATTCACAACCCAGATCTGTGTAAAATAACCTTCCTTTACTTCATCTGACTCCACAATGCTACTATAGTTTGGCTATCTTAGCGTGTAAATATCTTAACTGAGAAGTCTTTGAAGTGACTCTAAAAGCCACAGCATATCAAGATTGTGATTCTGTAAGCAAAGTTCTTTCCAAGTTTCCACTGGTTCAATTCACAAGCTACGTCAAAATATACTGAATTTCAAGAGCAATATATTTCTGGAGGTGCTGGTTTCTGAAAAAAAAATATAATGCAGCTATTCTAGCCCCTCTTGTGACCAAAGGTCCCTCTTTTTTCTGAAAGACCAGGAATATTGACCCCAATAGCCTAATCCAGTCCTGAAATTGATATTGCATCTAATATCTGACTATGTAAATAGCTTATCCATTTCAGTTTGATGGGCTATTTTTTTTTCCTTCCTAAAAATGTTATGTAGTCCTATTACTCACTGTTAAACAGCTTCTGAGTTTCACTACCGAGGTGTTACATGTCAGAGGTGGACGAAGTGATCCTTTTATATCAATTAGCAATTACTGTAAAGTGCTTTGGGGTGAAATGCCACAAAGGATTACAACTTCAAGGGAAGAATAAGCAGCAGGAGCACATGAACTCATAAATGGCATAGATCCTATTTTATGTAAATTGCCCTAGTAATAAAGAATGAGCAAAAGGTCAGATAAATACAGAAAATGACATATAAGCAAAGTAGTCTCTAAATAGAATATTTTTTCCAGTTTTGTCAGGTACTAGTGCGTCTCTAGGCCAATAGCTCCCTCATCTGAGCATCTGTAATATTCAGTGATATAATATTCTGTTTTACCACCTTGTGAGTTAACTTCATTCCAGACTAACGTATCGTGAGCCCGTGAAATCTGTCACAAGAGAATCAAAATCTTCCTCAAATGTGGTAACAGAACAGTGTCTCTTCTCTTCCAAATAGATGCACTCGTACTCCCCACACACATTTAGTCCCAGTAAGGTCACTATTCTTGGAACAACTTTACTTTGTCTTTATACTGTCTAGATTCATTAATCCTATCTAAACTACACATAAAAGCTGGGACACATTAATAAAGTAACATAATTGCACATATTTGGGCAGCCTTACAATTTGAGATATTCCAGTTCCATCCTAAAGAAAACTCATTTCCCATTTGTGCATTTTCATAGTGTAATAAATAATCTTGTAATAGCTTTAGAAGATACTTAACAGTGCTTTCTCCAAAACATATAAGGAAAACAAGAAAATTAATCACTGACCAAAGCAATAAATTTATTCTACTCTAAATACATCAGATCTACATTTCATTAAATGTCAGTCAAAAGTGAAAAACCAAAAGCCAAAGTAAAAAACCTCTTTCTGTTCACATCTGGAATTTAAAAGCCTGGAAATGAAGAATAATTTACCTAAAACTTGACTAGGAGAAGCTGAAACAAAATCTAACTACCAAGGTCACAGCAAGTCACATTTTATTCTAAGTTCTGCCACATAGTGAGGCATTCGATATTCTAAATAAATGTAATGTATCCTGTATGATTAATGATATGGTTTTTTACAGTACCAACAGTACTAGCCCTTTTAGTTTGTCTTTACCCTTACACAGCTTCTAACTTAACACCAAAAAATGATATATGGAGAGCAAATTATACACAACACTTAGTCAAACATTTAAAAATGTTCCCCAAGCATGAAACAAAATGCTTCATTATTAGCATGGAAAAGATCTTTGTTATATTTAATGTTTTACTAATACTTTCTGAGAAGTAAACTTTACAACAAAATACCTTCAAAAGATCCCTATCTCTGTCAAATAAACTGTTCCTGTTTTAATTGCAATGAAAAACCCAACAAAACTACAACCCAATGTCCTGTGTCCCATTTAGCAACATTTTCAGATAGTGCATATATACAGCTTCTACATCATTAACTCATCTTCCTGGGTTTCCAAATGTCTTGTAGGTCTACTGGGTAAGCATTGATTCATTCAGGGTGTTTAAAAATGCTACCTTCTATACATTGGATATTTTACTTCTTCAGTTATTTAATGCATAGCTACTGTGGCTGAAAAAAACTCAACCAAACAAAAAAGTCACAACAACGTACAAAGAAAGATATCAAAAGATTTCTCTTGTCGATTCAAATTTATTCTTTTTACATGAGTAGGTTAAAACCAACCTAAAAAATTCAATTATCTATCTACTCATTTTGATAATGCAATTTTTATGTATATGCTATTTAATTCAACACAGCTATGCAATTGCAACACAGCCTTGTGATGTTCTGTATGCACGTGAAACAGGTATGAAAGGAGAGGCAGAAAGGAAAAAAATAGCATAAATGAGAAAGAGTAATCTCTCTCTAAAGCAGACAGCTGCAACTCAGCACATAAAAACTTCCCAAGTCTATCACAGATTGCCTACATTACAGGAAATAAAAACCTAGTCTTTCTATGCCTTGTCTTACCTGTAAAGCAGGTAATAGATGAAACTGCTTCTGCAGGGGGGTTGGACTACGTGATCTCTAAAGGTCCCTTCCAACCCCTACCATTCTATGATTCTATGGTTCTACTACTTCTCCCTGACCTCACAGACATGTTCTGATGCTTCCCTTGTTAATATTTATAAAGTGTCTACACACACCTGTGTGGATGGGACAGTCATTGGATTCAATGATACATGAAACACTATAGAAGCTTTCTATAGACAATAGTTCTCATTTTAAAAGATCCATAGGTAAGACATATCTAACATTTAACTCAGTGTTTAACATTGACTTGAGAGGAAACTTGTTGACTGCCAAAGAAATGTTATAGAAAGCATTACTACTACATTGGACATTGGAAAGTATTTGTGCTAAGCACCTAACAACATTGAAAGTTAGGCATGAGACACCATCCTCTGTCATTAGCACTGCTGCTCAGTGTCCTCTACACCATCACCTATCTTCATTCTTCTGCAAATCTACTCATAACAAAAGGCAACACTGTCTTGGGAAGGAAGCTTGGGGAAGCCCTTCTGACAGACGGCCTGTGTATAGGCTTTAATCCCTGTGTCCTCTTTCACCGTTTATTCTTAGAAGTTCAAAACCTCATACATTTCATGAAATCTCCAACAAAAGCCAGCCAAATCTCAGAATGAGTCATTTATAAATGACATACCAAATGTAGCAAGATGTATCAAATGAAAGAAAATTCATTCTTTTAAAATGTTCATAATGTCTCCAGACTACATTCTCTGCTCAGTTACAGCTTTACCAAAAAAAGACTTTGACGTTTTTCAACACATAGAGCTCTCACAGTCACAAAGGGTTTTAATAGATCAGCAGCAGCATGAGACAGTTTCTCCCTCATCTCCCTCTATGGGTCCACCTTAAATTGAATTATTAGCAGTATTTAAGTTTGTTAATCTTAGATTGTATGTGAACTAGTAACCTATATTGTTAAGCTATGAAGCCTTCAAACATACTTTTGAGATTTAAACTTATTTAGCTGAAACTGCTTTTGCTCGCTTCTGCAATTTCTGCTTTTGACGAGAAGTGAAACTGCTCAAATACAAGAAAGCAAATGCTGTCTAAAGTATCAGGGCTTCTTTTTTTAAAAAAAAACACCTGATTTATGTTGTGGTTTCTATTAATTTCTGCAAATCTCAATAACAGATACAATCTTTCAGTTGCGAATTTTCTATTAAATCTTTTAGTGCTTGTTAGCTGCAATTAATACCAACAAAACACCAGGAACATTTCAGGATCCTGGCTGATTAAGAGTAATACAAATGGTAAATCCAAGCAAAACAAGAGTAATACAAGCTACAAATTAATAAATGAAGACTCAAGATATCAGTATCCAAGAAATAAACATAAAAACAAGGCAATGATTTTATTTACAGGATTTTTTTCTCCATTATCTGAAGGGTAAAGAGACTCTTCAGTTTTCATATCATGGTTAAATAATCAACCTTTTGAATACCAAAACCTGCACCATGTACCACGTTGTTGCTATGGCAATTCTTCATTTACAATGAAGGGGAAAAGTGAACAACGCACACAGACTCTGTGTTAAGCAAGCAGCACACCTGTAGACTTGAGGTTAGCATAATACATCAGGTAACCAAAACCAGAGCGTGGCATTTCTCAAGTCCTCACAGATACAGATGTTCTAACCTCTACTCCTAGTCCCTCTGTTTAAACCTTGTAAATCATTCCTAATGACCTACCCCAGGTGTAATCCCACTACATGGAGTATTTTGCGGTATTAGCTCAAGTGATGCTGTGAGATTTGTTTTTCCAAAAACTGAACCTTGTCCTTCCTCTCATGGCACTGCTCTACCAAATGCAGGCTAAAGCCTAGCTTATGAGATTGCCAGATGGCCTTTGGTAGTTTTTGCACAGCACCCTGCCCAATAGACCCACCATGCTGGAATGCAGTGCTTGGTTATACAAAACAGCAGTTCATTTCATTACAACTGCAGTGCAGGCTGGGTGACAGAAATTACTTACCATTTGTGTGTGTAATGCTGCTGTTTTC
This sequence comes from Urocolius indicus, assembly GCA_013401255.1. Taxonomy (NCBI): domain Eukaryota; kingdom Metazoa; phylum Chordata; class Aves; order Coliiformes; family Coliidae; genus Urocolius; species Urocolius indicus. The sequence goes on along the minus strand of WBNH01004176.1, from coordinate 914,210 downwards.
CAGTATTACACACACAGGTTGAAGAATGATAGATGGGTATGAAGTAATAAGAAACCCATTCTGAGCTAAGAAACCTGCTATGCTGCTACCGCTAAACTTTTTAGTGCTATTGCTGAACAGTGTGCTGTACACATAGTTTAATATCTAAACTGATATTTCCTTAGAAATATCCCTGTTCTTGGTCAGAGATACTAATTTTATGTCATTTCTTGACATTTTACAGCTTGATGTGGGTTTTTGTGATGGCAGTTGTAGGCAATAAAGTCCTGATGCAGCAGCTTCCCGCTTACATAGCTAGAAACTATTGTATCAAGTGCAGGTAGCAGCCCACACTGGCAAACTCCCTCTCTTGAGCAAGAAACTGCAGCAGTACTGACACATCACAAGTATCCTTGCCATGGCTGACAACCATAGTCCAACATCCCAAACGCATCTCATCAACACTTCATTCAGAGAAGAGCTATAGCTTCATAAAGGCTTGTGAGGTCAGGAAGATCACAAAGTAGGGTGGCCAAAGAAGGAAGTTCATCAGGAAGCTGGAGCTGTAAACTGAGTGGGACAGGGGAGGTGCTGGGACAGGAAAACCAGTAGAATAAGTCAAGGGGCTGGAGGTAAAAGCAAGGCTGATCTCTTTTCGTAAGCCTGGGATGTATAAATTATTAAGGCTCATCTTTTAATCTAAGACACATAAGAAAAGTCTACAGAGCAGGAAAAAGACAAATCCAAAACACAATAAAAAATAACCCCATCTCTTTTTATTGATTTCATACCGGTCTAATGATTCTGTTTAAAAAAATAAACCCTTACAATGTTCAGTTATTCAAGACTGGCAGTACTCTCCCACTCACATACTGCATTCCCTTCATCACAACTGCCCCACTCATGCATATCTTAGCCAAGAGGCCAGATCACAGAGATCAGACTGATTGCCTTGCAGGGTGCAAGGAACCACCTAGGAACCCACTGAACAGCCTCCACTGATGCTTGCAAAGCTAGCAGCATCATATTATTCAGCAAGGATAGTAAGTATTGAGGACTGGGCTAAACCCCGATACAATTTGTTAAACAGAAGTCCAAAAGCTAGATCATAGTTTAAAGTATACTTCAATGTATACTTTCATGTAATGTTTATACAACATGCCATACAAAACCCTTCATTCCATCTCTTTTTCAGAAAATTACACTAGAGTCTCAAGAAGCAAAACTAAGGATTGGTACAAAATGTATGATATAACACAAGAGGTTCATGGTTCGTTTTGCTATTAACAGAAGCAATTGCTACATGTTCCCTCAGCTGAGCAGGTAGGCTTCAACTTTTGCTAGCTGTGCTCAGGTAATGCTTTGCATATTCAAGAACACCGCACACAAGAAGGTCTAGCAGAGCAAAAGCCCACAAAGTGTAAGCAAGCAATTATGTATGTCCAAAGTTATCAGTGTATGCATTGCCTACATTACTCTAAATTAGGCTGGATGCAGTGAATGAAGGATGAAGTGAATGTACCAACCCATAACATCATTTTGCCTTCCCTCCCCCACCACCTCCTTCTGCATCAGTTCTTCAGCAATTACAACTCCAATTTGGTTAATAAGAGTATCAATAAAAAATTTAACATGTTGAGCACTGGACACATAGCTAGTCTGAAATATATGTGGACAATATCTTCCTTCTTGCAGTGCACATCTCATCTATCAAGTTCCTCCTGCCAATCCTACTTAAATGCTGTGTTCTCTCCAATAGAACCTAGATGTTATTAGAATAGCTATTCTGTCAGTAATTTTTGAAGCTATTACACGTATCAACTACAAAGAACCAAAGTCCATAGTACAGTCATGATAACGTCTAAAACACATTTTGGGACTGAAATTTGTAGCCAGGGAATCCAGCAAGAGCCAGTACTTCCTCAGCCACTTTCACAAAAATGAGCAACTGCTTACAGTGTATTAAGTAAATAACTTCCATCTGGTTACTTCTCTGAGCATGGCTTCAGGTCTGCAAGGATCATGTAGGTTCTTAGGCTTTGGTTGAACTCAGTTTTTCATCTGTCTTGACTAGAAAAATTAGCTGCAACAACCTGGCAGTACAGAAGGTGAGAATTCTGAACAAGGGATACTACTCTGCTTTCACAAGTAAAAAAAGTAGTAGCTCAATACCAGCATGAAAGACAATAGAGTTGAGAAGAAAAACTTCTCTGTAGACATCAACTCTCTTCAGTTATTCTCAGTTCACCTTTTTTTTGACTTCTACAATGGAAAGGGTTTTTTTCAAGTTATTTAAGAATGAGTTGGTATGATACATTGACTGAAAGCAGACTTTTCCCTTCAACAGGACTTACTACCTGAAATTGTCAGATATTATAAATGTAGGACAAAACAATCGCTGTTCATGCAGCCAGCAAAATAACACTTACTTCAACCACGCTAATAATTACATTCATGAATCTCTAAAGTCGTTCAGAAGCATGAAGACAGGAGAAAAAGAAACACCTTTCAGTCTGCTCTAATCTATCTCACACAGACCACCCTAGCAATGGTTTACAGTTCCAACATTTTAAAATTTTGAGTTGTATCTTAAGCAGCTAAACTGAAATACATTACACTGAATAAATGCACACATAGCCCACCTATAGATGTATTTTTTATAAACAGAAGTGTGGTCTCAAAAGCTATATATTCCTCTAGATACTTTCCCTCAGTTTCCCTGTTGTCAGCTGCTTCTTTTTTTTCTCCTGCTTTTTTCTTCTCCTGTTTCTAGTCTGGTAAAGTTTTAAGGCAGAGTAACAGTAAAAACATTAAAGATTCATTAGGAATATTTTATACATTTTTAAAATCCCTTCATATATATATGTAGATATACATATTTAAAAAAAAAAAAAAAAAAAGGAAAATAGAACACAAAGAAAGCAAACACAAACCCATCCTACCCCAGCCTAATTGATCTAAGGGAAAAGGCAATGTAGGAGTTTAGTCTGCTTTGCCAACATGGTCACCTGAAGGCATAGGAAGGTATATAGGCAGTGCTGTGCAGGGACATGGTCCTCAGCAGGGCTAATCAGCATGGCAAGACTGGCACACTAACATGACTGCTCTGCCTGAGGGATCCAAACTGATTTCTTTTAAAGACAGTCAAACTACATCTGTGTGGCATTAAGCACAGCCCCAATCACGATGACCTGGTTTCCTTTATTTTGGTTTGCTTGATCACTGTGTGACATTCAGACAACGGCTGTCAGACATACATTCAGGCTTTCTCTCTACCTGCCAAGGCATTCAGAAGTTCACTCATATTTTGGGAGAGGTCTGCTACTTGCTATATAAATTTCTCATGTTTGTAGCTGATATCTTGCATTGTATGGTTGAAAGTTATTATTTTAAATCAGGAAATTATCTTTTATTACAATTACCTATCTTCCTCAACACATTCCTTCAGATTCTAAAGTCAAGAATATTCAGAAATTGCAATTATTAACTATTTAAAGCTTTAGACAAGAATAACCCTCACTGGAGCTTTTTTTGTTGTTGAGGGGTGGTGCGGATTGGCTTAGATTTGCTTTTGCAGTTTTGGGGGGGGGGCTTTTGGAAGGAGTGAGTTTGTTTGTTGGGGTTTTTTAAATTTAACTTCTTGGATATATATATCTAAATTTTTCTCACCTCATTGATGAACAAGGCAAAGGAAAACAGACAAAGAGAACAAGGGAAAAAGGTTTTTAATTGAGAGAGGGTAGATTTAGATGAGATATTAGAAAAAAGTTCTTCCCTATGATAGTGGTCAGGCACTGGAACAGGTTGCCCAGAGAGGTTGTGAATGCTCCATCCCTGGAAGCATCCAAGGCCACGTTGGATGATGTTTTGAACAACCTGGTGTAGTAGAAGGTGTCCCTGTCCATGGTAGAGCAGTAGAAACTAGATGATCTTTCGGGTCCCTTCCAAACCAAAGCATTCTATGACTCTATAGCATCTAGTTAGATCATAGGTATCAGAGCATCCAATTTTCCTTTTATCAGCTCCTCATAATTCACGTTATCAAGAAGGATAACATTTTAATTTATAAAACAATCAGTAAAACAAAACACCTGTGAATAGTAACATTAATTTCAGAGAAGACAAGGTAACAACTCAGAAGTCTGGGGAATGAGACCGGACTGAATCAGGAACATATGGAATGAAGACTCCTACAGAAAATGGGGAAAAGGGATGGAAAGTCTGGGATGGAAAGATCTGAGCAGTATATTCTCTTTAAATTACCATACAAAACAGGGAACTGAGATTTCCCATAGCAATATTCATGTCAGCTGCAAAAATATGTGGTAGACCTTGTTCATAACATGTGATTGTTGAAATGTTGCTACATTTATGCAGCTATATTTCAACTCCAGGCAAATTCTATCACTGCGTATTAATTACTCCCAAGAAACAACCCTCTCCTTATTTAGATACTAAATTTTCCATTCCTCCAGAATCCTATTAAAATGTTACTGGTTCTAATATCTTCTACTTCACAAATCAATCAACTCAAAATCTGGAGCTGTCAGGTTAGTAGCTATATGCCTGGTATCACAATTCACAGCTGAAAACGTGCCTTACAGAACCACAGTATAATTTAGGTTGAACAGGATCTCAAGAAGTTACCTGATCCAGTCCTCAGCTCAAAGTAGTGCTCATTTCAACATTAAATGAGGTTAGTTATGGCCTTACTCGGTTTAGTTTCAAGCCTCTCTAAGGATGGAAAAGTCACATATTGTGTCACCCTACATTCTAGTGAAAAGTGTTCCATCTTTTCAGGGATTCTATTCTGGGGAAAGTACTTTCTAAAATTCTTCTAAATCTTTCAGAATTTAATAGAATTCTATACAGCAAGAATGAAAACTTATTTTGCACTGCAATTATATATGACTTTGGATAAAAATACTTTACAAATTTGGGACTTTAAGAAATAGATATATAACTACATACATTCACAGAGTAGTAGTATTAAACTTGTGAATAAAATACACAGATCAGTACCTATTATAGGTATTATGCCAGTCTGTTTTCAAAAGATTAAAATTAATCATGTCAAGGAATTTAAGTAATATAATCATACCTTGTAAGAGACATAATTGTTTGATCCAAGAATCAAGTGAAAGGGAATACTAAACACCTGAAATTTACTCTTTATTTAATTTTCTCAAATTTATTTTGTTTCATTAGAATAGAGAAGTTATTAAGCCCGAATCACAAATATTTAGAATATTATATATTAAAAATTCAATCATAAAGCTCCACCAAGTGGAAATTCTTAAAACTACACTAAGCACATTCATGAACAAAAAGTCATGTATAACCAATACCCATAGTTCTAATTGTATACAGTGAATGGTGAAGCTGCCCATCCATAGCTATAAACATGTACAATAATCACATTCTTGATTGGGGAAAAGAATAGTTTAAAAATCAATAACATTGTTTTCCCTCTGGTTAAATCTGATCCTTTGAAAACCTTTTCTGTATACGTTTTCTGTATCCCGAGTGGACTAAAATGATCCCTAGACACTGATTTGCTACTAGAAAAAAGTCATCTTTCTTACTTGCTAAAATTGCTATGAGCAACCTTAAGTTCCCTTCTTAATATAAAGTTTTGGTTATTCACACAAATTAACAGGCATTGCCATTTTAGGTAGCTTAAGACTCAAACAGATGTAGTTCGTTAAATGGTTTGCTCTTTCTCACTATTGAAATATTCATCATCTGTGTAATTTTAACAACCTGATAAAAACTGTTAAAAGCATAGCTGTGCTGCCCAGCAGGTAGTGCCATTTTTAATGAAACCATAACTATCATAAATAAATAATCAGCTCCTGAAGTATTCATAGTGTCCTTCTACTTCCATAAGAAAATTTGTTTTGGTATGGGACTGCAAAACATGCTACAACTATTCTCTCCAGTAGAAGAATTAACAGAGAGATATCCTAAGATAAATTCTGTTCTCAGAACATTTGAACTTGACTGCATAGAGTAATTTTTTTCACACAGAATTGAGATGGACCTTAAACCACTTGGTACACTTAATACCGTGATGCCTCACACACAGTACGACGGAAGTGTGAACAAGTACCTTCCTTTTGAAGTGACCCCTTTCCTTCTGTATACATTCACCACCCCAACATATCTGTGCAGACATTTGTTACAAGCCAGGAATGTTTTTCCAATGCAACGTGGGTCACTGCCTGAACTCAGAGAACATCGCAGAAAGTTATCAGCATGGTAACCTGATCCTGTTTTATTCAACCGAGAATCCAAGAGGCAGCCTAGCTTGTAAAGTTCCACCACCACCAAACTGCAGTGTGTCTATATGAACATGTCTATGTTCAGATCACATGTGGACTTTTGAAGTGGGTTTTAGCCACCACACTCACATACTGTGCTCACGTTCACAACCTGGAGTAATCTTCGAGTGTATCAATGGGATTTCTTGGAGACGAAATAAACCAGAAGCTGCACCCCAAATGCTAACAGCCACCTAATCTGCAGGACTGGATAAAGCTAGTTCAAAATACCTAAAATCATGTATTGCATAGGTGTCAGGTCCTCAGCATCAATTGCTCTAAGCTGTAGATAAGTTTTATAGATATGTTTACACCATACCATCATGTTTGTTAGCATAGTGTTGGTTGTCTCAATCCTGCAGCTCCTGTTTGGTTTTGCTTTTCCTTGTTTTTGTTTTGTTGTTCAACTCCTGGGTTCCCACAATCCTACACTAAGAAAACTTCATTTTAAATAGCTGTTGAGAAAGAATTGCAAATTCTTTAAAAATATGTTAAGAAATAGAACAACTGCTTTTCAAACTGAGGATGGATCTAACTATCAGAGGTCTTGCTGTTATTTAAGTACTGAATTCAGACACAGTAAAAATGTACTGGAAAGAGGCTGAATAAATAACTGCTCTCTTACCATGAAAAAGTGCTTTCTACACTACGACTCAGTAGGCATCATGTGAAACACTAACTATTGGAAAGAAAGATGTTTAAATTTCCAGGACCAGACAAGCTGCTCTTCGAAAGATTTCTCTTTTTCTTCAGAACAGTGTTTATTCTCAGGAAAAAATCTAGATCTGGAAAGATTCTAATGCTTTATCATTACTTTAAAAGGTTAGTAGTAGATGACCCATTTAATTACAGGTCAACATCAATATAAAGCTAAATCACGACAAGACAGTGTATACAAACAGGACTGAAGGACAGCAGGATAACTAGCAATAACCAACATATAACTATGTGTAAAGCAGAGCTTTACAAACTTTTAAAAACACACTACAAAAACAACTGATAAGGTAACTGAGCTGACACTGCTCTGTAACAGAAGTGACTATATGACATTTTCCTTAAAACATGACATTTCTATAGTGACATTTGTCACTAAACAAAAATGAATGAGGTTCACCACAGCAACTGAAAGTCCGTGACGAGATATCACAAAAAATACATCAATGTGGAATCATTTAAGAGGCATGTTTTCCATAGTCTGCGAGTAGCCAGCACTGCTATTTTTATCGAGTGGAAACAGAATGGAATGTAAAAATCACTATTAGGAAAGCGTGTATAACAAGTCATTGAATTGGACCACATGGGTAAGACAAGTCAGCTAATCTCACTTGAGTTCTAGTATAATCAAATACACGGTAACACTTGAGAACAAAAGATGCTGATATCTTTCAAGATGGCAACCTCTCCCACAGCATAAAAAGCAGTGTTTTTTAGGTAGTGGTTAGTAAATTTGTAGGTAATTATTAAAAAAAAAAAAAAATCCTAGAGCAAAACCTTGTTTCATATAAATAGCAAGAATCCCGAGGAGAGACAGTGATGAAAGTAAATCAGTGCAACGCTCTGAAACTACATCTTGTACAGTGCTGCCTTAATCTTTTCTGAATTTCAAAACATCCAGAAACTCACAACAAATTAGCCACTGTGGGAAAGATGACTTCTGCCCATAAGCCTGAAAAGGCTCTTATCCATTTGCTTTTTCAACGGTCAGCAAGGAAGATAATTCATCAGAGACCAGCAAATACTTGCAGGAGGGCAAGGCTTCTAATAAGCAATGGGTCTTTAATCCAGAAACAGCCTCACCAGATGCAGTCATTGAAAATCAAAGCTAAAAAAAACTCAAATTGGAAAAGTAACTATTTAACAGCACCAGTGATTCATTATTGGACCAATATACCTGGGATTCTCCAACATCAGAAACATTTCTTTCACAAACAAATTGTTCTGGCATTTAGTTTCAGCCTAATAGAAGTAATTTCTGACTATTTACAGCTCATGCAGTTGACCAACTACTACATGTAGCCTTTCCAGTCACAAATACATCTTGAGATGTCATCAACTGCATAAAAGTGAAACATTACTGTAGGCCATGCTGTTATCACAAAATACAGTGTTACAGTAACAGCTGTTTGGAAGGCAGGATCCCTTCTATGGAATTCCTGAACCACACAATAACATGCATAAGCCTTGTGTAATAAATGAATTGTTGTTCTTTCCAGCACTTAAAACATCTAATTGCAGAATTCCTGTTTTATCCATTCCTCAGCTCTGCTTTTTTGTTTTGAATTGTTTTTCCTAACAGCTATCAAGGTCACCTGTACTTGCTGTCCACATGGTATCAGATTGCCATTATTTTCTCTTTAACTGCATCAAGTGAAGCAAAACACATAGTTAAATGCTTTTTATTCCCCCCACATAATCAGTTACTATAACTGTAACAGAAAGTTAGCCAATTGTCTCATCATATGCACCACATGCTCTTTTCTTTACCCTCTCAAACTGTCACCTAGACGGTGTTTATCCAGCTGTTTAGGAACATCAGAAGCATTTCAGGTAAGTGAGGTTGTGGGTTGGACTCAGATTCCACAGCAGCTGCTTAATTGTTGCATGTAAATTCACAGGTGATTTTTTTCAATCAGAATGAAGGGCAATGCCTAGTTTATTATTACTGTGCTCAAACACTGCAAAAAGCATTGTCAATAGCTTTGCCAACCCCCTGTGGTTTCTTCAGTGACTGAGTTAGCAAATGGCTAAGCATGGCCAAACCTCAAGCACTGAGACAGGTTGAGCACCTACTAGACATTTTAGAATTAAAATAATGTAATTAAAAGGAGGAAAGAAAACCATCAAAAACAACAAAACAATGTGAAAAGTTTATACAAGGGAAGATCTGGAGAGACAAATAATGAAATTCATCTATAGCAAGAAAGTCAGTACCTCACAAAAGCCATCTTCTGCAGAATGCAACTTCACTAGAAAAAAAATCCTACTCTATTACACAGTATTTAGATGTTTTAAAATAAAACTCTTCAAAATTAAGAAATGTAGGACAACTAAAAATCATTCTTAAAATCCAACCCAAGTTTCCTAAGAAGGGCTGTTTTGCAGAGCTATTGCAAACAAAGCCTATTGTAAACAAATCTGTGAAAGAAGAGAAATTACTTGAAGCGTGCTCCAGTTGCACCTACTGAATTGTGTTTAAACCTAGTAGTTGACTACAGGATTCCTGGTTCTGTACAGCCCTCCTCCCAGACAGCTAATCCTGTCTCCTCTGACCTGTCCCCTTGCCCCATTATTTGGTGGTGTCTGTGTGGAACGACCTCCCTTGCCCTAGCAATTGTCTTTGATTATTTACAAGAGGGCAAAACCCCTTCAACTCTCTTCCATGAGGCTCAAGGAGACAGGGGAAGGCAATAGTTTCTCAATGCATTTCATTACTTTCTTCATTAGACAAGGACATAATTCCATGAGTTTAAAAATCAAATAATGTATTTCTATATATCTTTCACTTCCTCTCTCACTATCTCCCATATAGCCTCTCTCCTTCATAATAAATCTGTCACTAAACAAAGAAACATAGTATGTGAAGGGGAGATTCCTGAATTCTCCCCACACAATAAAGGCAAATATCTCAAGAAAAAAATTCACAGAAGGTTGCTTCAACAGCAAATTGAGATATTCTTCAGGAGAATAACTCTACTCCAAGCGTGAAACTGTCCCCTATATTTCTGACAACTTTGTTTCCTCCACTTTGGATGTTAAGTATTACCCAAGTTATTCCTGATTTAATCCGATGAAGACATAAACCAAACTCAGGAAGTGAAACAAGCAAGTAATTCTCCCTGTATTCCATTCAGTGAGTTTTACAGATAGTGCAGTTTGAAAACATCTCCAAAAAAAAACCCAACAAACCAAACTTGCAGTTTTTACATGCACTAAAGAGTTTAAGGAGCTGTGTACTCTGTATATATGAGGTGTGACTGCCATATTGCATACAGTTATCCAGCAAATAACGCTGCAGACCTTTGGCTAAATGTGAAACTAATTTTTTTCTGGGTTGTTTGGTTTACTTTTTTTTAATCTGTAAAGTCAAAGGCAGTTCATATGACACAGATTTTATCCAGCAGAAAGAGCTGCATCATTGGAGCACTCCTGGTTCAAAAGTGAGCAGGGTAATGAGAAGTATATTTCAGGAGTAATCTTGGCTTTTAAATGTCACCCTTGCAAGAACACAGTGAACCTGCTGTCTTTCTAGACATGCCTCAACACAATCTTGCGTGTTTTACACAGACATGTTTAGCACAAGCTTTAAAGCATTAGGTTTCCCAGCAGCTCTTTTAGCCATATTATATTAATAAAGTGATCCATATGAATATAGCGATCCATATGATTTTTCAGACAAAATGTATATAATACATAGCTTGAAAACCTGATGGAAACACATGAGCACTACTCACAGAAGCCTACAGCACCCACAGAAAGTCAGGGAAATTGTTACTGGGGGAAGGAATCCAGTCACAAGAATACTGGGGTTTATGGTGGCATTTTTTAAAGCAACACATCACATTTCAAAGTCAACACTATTTGTTGTTTGTTTTGTTAATAACAAAGTTGACTAGTCTCTCTCTGAAGAAACAGAAAGAGTATAAACACAATGAAGGACTGAATGTATTTTCTCTAGCAACTTCTGAGTATGTATATTTAGGGCTGACTTTCAAAACCCAGTCCAAGTTCTCGACATCCGATTTGTTTTGATTTGAATGTAAATTGGGTCAAGCCCTCAATTGTTTCTGTAATGCTAATAAAACCACAACGTGCAGCTGGAATGGCGGCCTAAACTTTCACTTAGCTCTGTAGGCTTGTACCAAGTTATACCAGTAGACAGTTTCATTTCACTTTTCATTTTTTCTTAAATGCCACTCAACAGCATTCAGATTCCAAACTGACCTTTGTCTTTATACTAAGCTTTTCTTATCAGCAGCAAAATCACTACGTCTTCCACACAGCTGATCTGTCACTGTGTTTGGAATAATCCTTTACCCTAACATTTGGTGCTGACTATTAATAAATTAAGAACTAACAGCAAAATAATTACCCTTTCACCTAGGAAAACACTGGTGGCCACCACAGAATGCTCCCTTAGTGACACAGTGTTTTGCCCTGTATAATTGATGCAAACACGTAACAGGATACTGTTATGTTCTCTGCAATAGCTGTCACTTTCACACACGTACCATTTGTCTCTATGCTATAGCAGATGCAATAGTCTACTGCAAGGGTTTCTTTTAGTTTGTTTGTTAGATGTAACTCTGCTTTTAATGTCAAAGTATTGCTTTATTGTTACAAGAAAGATAAATCTTTATTTTTTCCAAAATGCTACAGATAATGGTGGTGTAAAACATTATCTTACATTTCACTTCCAGATAAATTTGAACCTTCCAGCAAAAGCCAAAAATATTTATTTCCAGCTTATATATACAATGTGTACAACTGAAAATTGGCAAACCTCTCTTATCTGTTAGCAGCAAATGCATCATAAATTATGATGCATAGAAAAATTCAGCGTTTCACCTTGCACAAGCATATAATTCATACAACACTGCAGATGAAGGAGCAGAGATCTCTTTTCTCCACTACCAATAAATTAACCTCCAACTTTGTTTTATGCATCTGCCAGCACAGTGGTGAACTGAGGTGTTGCAGGCGCCATTGTGATGGACTAAGGAAATGCTAAGGTCTGTTGCTTTACCTCATCAATCTGGAACCTGAATGGAGCTTTCCCTGAAGGTTGCCTCCAAACACATTCCTGAGGAGCACTGACTGGTGACCAGAGCTGCTGGCTGGAAAAAAAACAAGTCGTGCAGCATAATAACAGTGTTAACAGCTCTTCACCAAGATACATGACTGTTTTAAGAAAGTCTTTTCACCGGTACTGAGAGTAAGAGGCTGACCTGTCCTTGCAGCAGATAAAGTGTTCCAAAAGCAAGGCTTGAGTTTGGGGTGGTTTTTATTTGTTTTTTTTTTCCCCACTTTAACAATGTTGTAATTTCACATGGTAGGTTTTTTTCTCCACATTGTTCACATACTAATGAAGGTTAAGAGTCAGACTGTACATAGGGTAATGCAATCACTGAAGCTGCTTACTCACTCTCTTAACATAGGCAGTAGAAAGTGCTATGAAATGATATTCCTTCCACAGCACTTAAGGCACTGTATGGAGCTAGCTAGCAAACATGGATTTTATTCTCAGCCTGTTCAGTGACCCAAGGGAGTACCTTCCTGCTTCACTTTCTCCACAGCCTAGAAACAGCAACACTTCCTTTCTTTTTTTTGGTAAAACTAAGATTTCTAGTAAGAAAAGAAATGAAAGACATTAAAAAGGACAGTATAAGTGTCACTACAAGGATTTTTTTTTTTAGTGGCAAAAAGATTTATCTGAGCTGTATCTGCAACAGAGGCTAATAACAACAAACATTATTTACAAAGGATAAATTTAACTATACAAACTGTCACTGAATTATCTAATTGGCATTTTCTCTTGCCCATATGCACTCCAGATTAAGCGTGTATTCACAACTGCTTTAAAGTCTTCAAACTATTTATAACTCTCCTAAACATTGAAATAATGTATTTACATCAGGATTAATCATCACTATAATTTAATTAGCATTTGACAAGAATTGATTTGGCAGAACTTTTTCCCTTAAAAATAGGAAATGGCCATAAACCAGGGGAATGGCCATAAACTAAATACACTGTTTTTTCTCTCCATCTGCTTCTGGTAAGATGCATTCTTCAACTGCTAATTCAGTCAAGATTTCAGCTTCATTTATCCAGTTAATTAGAGTCAGATGCTGACAGCATCAAGATTGTAAATCAAATCTGGGTATGCAGGCAAAAAGAGAGCTGCTGCAAACACCAGTGTACATGTTTTGATTCCTTACAGACCTACATATGAAAGAATATAATAAACTAGTAGCACACTGGGAGCAGAATTCCAATCAGATTCCATAAAATATATGCCTAAAAGTTACGCATCTTGTAAACAATTGGAGTCGAAAGCCAAGTCTAGAACCTCACACTACTGCCTGCCAAGCTGCAGAGGAAACTGAAGTTGAGTCTCCTACTTTTAGAGCCCTGGTTCCAGCTAGAAGGACTGCTATAAGAAGTTCTTTTCCATCTCCTTCAATTCTGTTTTGAATGACAGTGCTATGGACCCCTCTATGTTGGGCACAGCCTGATCCCTCAACCACTGACCAGGACCCCACAGAGCATACTTGTCAGATCCTCTGCCTTGGACTAGTGCCCCAGACTAACGAAGAGGAGGACAGTTGGGGCCATGCAGAAATATGCAGTTTTAGCATCTGTAGAACTTCAAATATCAAGTGGAGTATGCAGGATAGGTACAACCAGAATAAAGCAGCATGTGTGCTGGGGTTCTCAAAAATCACAGTTGTGTTCTTGAGAAGTCCTGCATTTATGCATTTTGAGGGCAACAAGGAGATGTACACGGTCCTATCTAATACTTTTGTGCATTTTTCTGTTTAAATGATCCCATCTGTGTCACCAACAAAGAAAGCAAATCATAATTAATGCAAACTCAGAAATTACAGAATATCTGCCATAGCTCCTACTTGCTATTTTTATGCTTAGATGGACCAAGAACTCTGAACAGATTGAAAATAGGCCACAATACCAAAAAAAGCTAAAAGTAAAAATGTTGTAGTATATTATTTTTCTCCCTACATAACTAAAAGCAAACAAACCAGATCATAATTCTAAAGCACAGAACAAGTTATTTCAGAGCCTAAAGATTAAAAAGACCCTTGGGATTTCTATTGAAAATGTACAACAATGTCGAGTACTAGATCTAAAATGATCTATATGCACAAAGTATACACATTGTTTAAGGATATATAGATTTCTGGGTCACTAAGTCCAGCCTCAAACTATCAAAGTGTTTTCCCATATCTTTTACAATATTCCTCAAGTAAGACTGTATTTCTTTTCACTCTACTTTAGAAATAATCAGTTAAACTCAAATTAACTACAATCCATAAGCAATCAAAATTGACTTTTCAAAAAATCTAGATATCGAGCAGCAAATTTAGGCAAACCTTACTGAACTTAACAAAATCTTCTCTGCTCGTGAAAATCTGCAGTATACAATGGCATTCCTCAACTTACATTCTCAGTGTATCCTTTCTCAAGGTCTTGCAACTTTGCCACATTTCAAGTCATACAGCACGGCCTCGACAATATTCACTTACCATAGTGTCAGTGCTTTTCATTTTACAGACTGAGAGCTCTTCATCAGAAGTGTGGGAGCTGAACAGCAGTTCTGGGACTCGGCATTAACATTTTTGTCTTTTGAGCATCCCACTCAGAAGTCTTCACTACTCACCCAACTACAGAACCCTTCCCAATGCTGTAATTTATGGGATGAGGCAGATCACGGCAAAGGGTTAGGAGATCATTTTAACTACATGTGGTAACTCAGGGAGATTATGCTGAATATCTTAAAATAAATACAAAGCTAACATGCCTGGAACCAAACAAAGAAGCAAAAAGCAGATTTATACAGGAAATGACAGTTTCTTTTCAAGTGCTCTAGTTCCACACTGATACCATGTGGCACTCCTATCCCATCTCTCTCTGGATTCCTGTTGACAGTAATTCACTGCCTTTACTTAGAGGAACCTTAATCTCAGGCATAATTGTCTTTGCAGCAGCAATGAAAAACTCACCATTCATTCTGGCAGGTACCAGAGCCACGTTTTGTTCGGGTGCAAGAGAATGAAAAGCACAGCCAGGGTGAGAAACATGGTCCAGAGCAGGCCAGGCAAGTGTAACTGCCCTGGGAGGTGGACACCAAATCCCACACAGTAAGACAACCAAAGATCATTCTGCTCAAAGGAAAAAACATTGCAGTAGACTACAAGATTTGCTTAATCAGTAATGCCTCCTCAGAAAATACTAAGCTTTGCAAAGAAAGGATATAAGTATACAGATCTTAATTTTCCCTCCATTGGTGACACACAGAGCTGAAACAAAGTCTGACACTTAATTCACGTCCAAAACCTTACTGTTTCCAGGCTTTGGTAAGAAACAAATGCCTCAAACTAGCTCTTGCTTTTAGTTATAAAAGCAAAGATCACAAATTATTTCTTCTTAACAATAAACCACAGTGGATGTTTCCACCAATTATCCCAAGTTATTTGGGTGTTTTGGTGGTTTTGTTTCAGGATGTGTGATCTAAAAATATCATCTGTAAGGATTTAGTCCACACAGTGTTCACAGGGATTTTCCCAGAGCTAGACTCTCACTTTGACAAGATGCAGCAAAGCTGTCTCACATTTAAAGAAAATAAACATGAAGGAAACAGCTTTGGTTTAATGTGACTACATATATTACACCAGCCAAGATGAGGGGAAAGGGATAACTCTTAAAAACACTTAACTTCTTGTTGCAGCTATTTCATTTGTCTTGGTTATTGCGAGTAAAGTGAATTGTCAGAGTTATACCATCTGGGATTCTACTCATTATTGGAAAAGGATTTTTCTTATAATTATATTTAAAAAAAAAAAAAAAAACACTGAGACATCAGTAATACTCCAAATGTGAAAGTGTTTTTCCATAAACACTGCCCAAATATACACATTCTCAATCTGGGTATGATTTTTTAATCTTTCTTTCAGGTGTGTACATATACGTCACTTTTATAAGTGCATCTAAAAGTTCTACATGTTTACTTCCAAATCCTCACTCTTCCTGAATTAAAATCTTATCTTCCACTGTATTTGACAATTCACTCAAAGTTCAAGACTTATCTATTCTTTCTATAACCTACATTTCAGTTTTACCAGAGTACCAACCTAAGCTACAAAACAATACTCTTTTCAAGCCAGCAAATGATCTCATTTCATACACACATTCTCTATCTGGGTCTAGGTCCCTACAAAGCAAGTACACAATGCAATTTCCTGCAAAAGAAAACCTCTGAAATCAGTCAGACTGTCAAGAAACTCAGATTAGACTTGGCAAAAGGTTCACAAAGACTTAGCCAAATTGGCTGTTCCTGATTTCTGATGACACCTAAAAACGTGTTTGAGCCACTACAGTTTTATGGATCATAATCCCAATGAAGCAAACTCCTTTTTCTTTTCCAGACTAATTCCCTCCCACAGTACCACAAACCTGATCTGCGATAAGCAAGTCCTTACTGAGGTATTACATATAAAATTACACCATTATATAGATATTAAGCAATGTCATAAGAGCCACAAAAATGAAAAACCCTTCTGTAATCAGAATTCTCCCCCAAATCACCAGTGAACAACTTCATACCCACAAAACATAACAATACTGTTTCAAAAATGATACTTCATACAAACCGAAATATATTCTCTATGTGAAAGATATCAGCCTAAGACATAGCTAACATCTATTGCAGTTCTCTATATCATTTAAACCTAAAAACCATGGAAGGAGGTGCATGGTAGACACATCAATATAAACCCAGTATTTAAAAATGCATGGCAAAAATCCCATTCTAAGTGTATTCCACTCTAACCAAAATTTTCATGAACATGAAAACAATCTAATTACAATTTTTGTGTTGAGGATTTTAGCCTCATGGAGACAAGTTAGAAATACTTACAGCTCCACTGCAACAAGTCGAACTCGCTGCATTTTTGGTTTAGATCCATATTCATTAACATACCATACAAAAAGGATTTCACTAACAGCACTAGCTAAGCACAAAGCATACCAAATCACCTTCTGGAAGACCGACAGAACACAGTTAGGAAAGTTTAGTTTGCATGTTAATTTTTTTGTGATAGGAAATGGACCCAATTATGAATTCACAGCTATTTACTTATTATTGCACTCTGTTCTTTTGTGATCTAACTTGTGCTGCCCAGGATAAAAAAAGAGAAATCACAAAGTTCTGGAATCCTTGAATACAGTGTTTCCATAGCTTGAGACTCATGCAGGGATCCGAGGCACAGAATGCATGATGTATCAACTCCTACCAACTTAATTTTAGTAGGCTTGCTTTATTTTCTTATACTTTAGTTGCTTTTCCAAGTGAACACAAGAGGGCACAGCTCTTGTGCTGGTATTCAAACATGTTTGTATTCAGTATGTGCCAAATTATAATCACTTCTTCCTCCATGCAAAGCATCCCTCCATGGAAAGCTAACACATCAAAACAAGACAAAGCAGGAGAAATCTTACGTATATATAACTTCAGCTACCATAAGAAAATTAAAATGCTGCAAGTAAAATAATCTCATGTGATAAAAGTGAATCAGGACCTCAAGAAGCAATGTGTGGCATGTACAAGTTAAAATATCTATTTCAGGAAATCTGACACTAATTTAACTAACATCTGAATATCTTGAATATAAAGCATCATGGAAAAGGAAATACGGAATTACTCAGGAAAAGGATTGGCCTGATAACAGGGGGGAAACAAAATGAGAATATAGGATTCTTCCCTGCATTAATCCTTTGAGGCCAGGCTTATCAGTCTAACACAATGATATACTAAAAAAAAAAAAAAAAAAAGACTGAGTTTGGCAGACTAGTAGTTTCTGTACAACGATACATCAGGTATTCCACTTATATAGAATGTTTTGTACTTGAGCATAATTCCAAAACAACTTCTAACATTTTAGTTTTAAAAAATAGGTAATGGTCAATAACAGAATAAGTCTTTGCCTAGTTAATAAATAAATAAAGAGATGATCAGGGCAGTATGAGTAATCAATATATGTATTTGGAAGGTATGTGTAAGTACCAAGAAGCCAATCAGGGGCTGGTAAGAAACACTGTTCCAAGTTGAGAGCGCTGCTGGTGCAGCCTCCACTCACAGCTAAGTACTGGAACTTGGCCATCTCCTCACTCCTTTGCTAAGACCATAGACTAATGAAAAAGCCCTGCCTTTGGCTGTGCAGCACCACGCTGTGCCCTATATGCAGAAGTTTTCCTTCAAGCGTCTCCAGCCACTGACAAATCCCCCTCTGCTGTGGTACCAACACAGCCTATTTCTGTAAGTCAGTAAGATGTGTTGCTCCCAAAAAGAGCAGTGATACTCTCAGCAGGCAAGCTGAACTGTTTTACTGAGCCTGTCAGCACACTTCTTGCTGTAGCAGTTATATTATTTGCAACATCACTCCTGCCTCCAGAGGAACTGGGCCCATGAAGTCACCTGCCCAAAGAAAAATGGTGCTCTTACAACACATGGTAATGCTACCAGTAAATACAATCTCCTGACTTTTGCACATATTGACAACTCATATAAGCATCAAACTATTCTGTCTTCTTGGTTTAAAAACACCTGTCTCCATGGGGAAGGTAAAGCCTAAGGAAATCTACTGTGAGGTCTGGATGAGAAAGATGCAGTCTGAAAGGCAGCTCACAAGAATCACACAAATGAAAATAGGGACTGACATCAACTCTGCTGTGGAAATCTGCTCTAAAAAGGACTGTAACGTACAGACATGATTAGAGAGTAGATTCAATGTATATTCTGTAGTTCTTAAGATACATCACAAATGTGAGAATAGCTTTGACTATAAGATTTAAAACCTTTTTCACCTTTGTATCAGCACAATTGTTTTTCCCCAAGTAAATACCTTGGTTTTGCTATTAAGTTTAAAAAGCAGGGATTGGACTGGAAAGGCTCCTGTCACATTACTGTCCGTTTTCATGGGCATTTCTGACATTGTCAGACAGTATGGTTCAATTCGTGACAGGATTGAAATAAGGCAATGCTCAGCATCAAGACACTTGGCTGTAGGTGCTCAAATGTGTCTGAAACTCCACCTTCCTCCTAGGAAAGCATCTTCCTCACATTCCTCCATTCCTCCTCCTGCACTTCAGATGCCTATGTCATCTTGTTGGATATAGACAACTGGCTTACTGTTCTTTGAAATGAAGCCCAGTGCAAACAATACTCTTAACAATAATCATGGTGTCCAGAAAGCAAGAAACCCAAGAGTAGAAACTCCTCAGTGACAAAAAAAAAAAAAAAACAACTTCAAAACACTTTACACAAAATAGTCATGTGTACTAGGCTGCAGGCATCTGCTGATCATTGAATGATAGGCTTGGAAGGGACCTTTAGAGATTGAGTCCAACCTCCCTGCAGAAGCAGGTTCACCTAGATCAGGTCACACAGGAACATGTCCAGGCAGGTCTTGAAGACCTCCAAGGAAGGAGACTCCACATCCTCCCTGGGCAGCCTGTGCTCTCACAGTAAAATAGTTTTTTCTTATATTTAAATGTAACTTTTTGTGTTCCAAAACACAAGCAAAGCAAAGGCATCTGTCACCTCTCCTACTGATCATCAGAAAGCAACATTTTTCTCTTCTTTTCTTAGTATTATTTATCCTTTGCTAATATGCAAGTGCACTATGTTTGTCCTCATTATAAAGCAATAATTGAAAAATAAAGTGCTTCTCCAGTTCAGGTAAAAATTATGGAAAGCAGTTCTAGTATGTCCAGTGTTCAGTGCAAAAAAGAGAGCAAATTCAGGAGGAAAAAGTGGAATATAGAGGGGAAGGAATAAGCCCATCATCACACCAAAAGAATAGATTGCTGCTTCTGATCATCAGCCATAGTGTATTGAAATAATGACCTTCAAGACCAAATACAACTTCCAAAAACTACAGCCCAACAAAATACAAGACATATTTAACTACATACTTTTGCCTGCTTCAGTAGTATTTGTACTACTGAAGTAAATTTGTACCTACTTTGTAAAATTAGTCATAAAAGCAGAATTCATTTTTAATTCTTTCCAGAAGTAACCATTTAAACAGGCTTTAGAAAAGAGGCCAAAAGCAAAGATCACACCAGCCTACATTAGTTTCTGGCTCCATTCTCTGAAACGCTATATGTTATCGCACATATGTTTGTTTTTATCTGTCAGTGTGGTTTATTGTTAGGGAAGTGTAGTATCAGCTGTCTCTTCCCTGCCATCAAAGCTACTTCATTAAAGTTAATAGAGTTTGACTTCCAGAGGATCTTTTACCAAGGTAACACAAAAACCTTCTGCTCATCATTATTTTTCCAGCAGTAAAGAAACCAAATGGATGTAGTATCCCCTTTACCTTTAAAGGAAAAATTACAAATCCATTTCATTTATCCATTTAAAGAATTTAATAATTCGGTTTGTCAACAACAACACTAGCTGCAAGCAACCAAACTGCCAACTGCACACCATCACCCAGCAGACCACACTGTGTAGGTGAATATCTGCCTTGGTTTGTAAAAGCCTGCTGTACAGAGTTTCCTACGCACCTGCATCAGTCTGCCCTGCCTTCTCTCTAACAATATCCCTTAACCATTTTACTAGTGTTAACAGACATGAAATGTTTAGCAATGCCTTAGTCTTAACTAAAGAATAGTTAGACAATAAAACATTGATTTCACTAATGATTTCTGCTTAGTTTTAATATAATCAATTATAAATAGAGAAGTTTTTTTACAAGCCATATAACTTCAAAAACCTTTTCTACACTTTCCAAATTACGCCCCATTTATTGTCACTGGTTTTTCGTCTCTTTGCATTTATATCCATTCTCATCTCTCTTTTCTGCAAAACAAGCATAAAAGTCTCTCCAAGGAAGGGAGTTGGTGGAGAGGGGAAGATGGGACTGGCAATGCATTCTGTTACTTTTAAACAGAAACCACTAATTCTGTGAAGAACTATTAAATTTTAGAACTGCAAGAACAGAACCAAACATCAACATTTATGCTGAAAAATATTTGTATTTGAAAGCTTACATAAACAAAATGCTGCTGCTTTAAATGAAAACCTGATAATTTTCATAAAAACCACTTAGGGACTGAACATATGGGTTTTAGTACAATACACATGTATCTTATTAACAGTAAAAATGCAAAAATATGACATAATCATCAGGAACTTGTTCCTGTATAGCACAAGTTCTCTTAAAAGTAACAAAATCCCAATAATCTTTAAAAAGATCAACATATTTGCAGATGTTAGAACAGTCTGTCACGTTCACAGACATTTGTAAATCCTAACAATTTTTATGCAGTATTAAGAAACATCCAATCCCCTAAAAATCATTACCACAAAATAATGTAAAAAGAGAGCATTAATCTAATGCTTACAATGGTAACAATTAGTAGATTATAATAGATTGTTTTCCCATGCACACAACCTTTACATATGAAGAGGAAATTTTTTTCAGTCATTTTAAGATGAATAATCTCAGTACCGTCTTTTTAACGTGTACAAGTGCATCAAGACTATTTATGGTAGCTAGGAATACATAAGATCATTTCACCGCTAAATTGGCGTTGCTGAGGAACGAGTCCCTAAGGCAGGTATGCAGATGTGAACAAAGCACTTGGTTGCTAGCACAAGGGGGAGCAGTTGGGTAACGTTAACAAGGTTTGTGACCCTATTGGAAAAGGTTCAAGATACAGGTTTACAGGATCCGCTCGCAGGCGGCTTCAGCCTACTGCAGACACAGCTGCTTTTCAGAAGCCCACTGACATGCCCTCAAACAAGCACCTACCAAAAATCCATCAAAACCACCCTCTCCACGTGCATACTCCAAAGCATAGCTTTGGCATTTTCACTGTGCTGCTTTGACACAATGTTGGCAGCAGTTTTCTTTTTAAAAAAGCAAAAATAACACAGCTGTAGTCCAGTTGCTATTTTTCCCCTCAGATGCAACAGTCAAATGCTTGTGGGGATAATTTCTTGAGGATTATTTCATCTTGGAAATACAACAACACTGCAAATAAGTGAATTATGAGAAATTAGAGAGTATCACATAAGTCTATCTACTCCTGCATTTCAGTTCATTTCAAATGCTATATG
The DNA here is from genome assembly GCA_013401255.1 of Urocolius indicus. NCBI lineage: Eukaryota > Metazoa > Chordata > Aves > Coliiformes > Coliidae > Urocolius > Urocolius indicus. Next base: position 892,043 of record WBNH01004176.1, on the reverse strand, counting down.
AAAACACTAAATGTCAGTTTTAACTCCATCCTGAGGCAACTAAGTTGCAGCGCACACTGAAATGTATTGAAAGGAATTTTTAAGTCATTGGCCCTTGTAAGTGTTGCTGTTTTACTGACAAAAATGATCCTTCTGCAGAAAGCTGGAAGGAGATCCTCAACCTAAGTTCATTGTCACAGTTTACTGTGATGTTCTTCCAGATTAATACAGCTGTAGCACTTCCTGTGTTCGGTTTGGAAATCACTTTCTCCAATAGCCAGGACCATACATTCTTTGAGGACTCAGAATCCCTTTAGTTTCGTATTTGCAAAACACCACCACCTTCTGTCTGTGACTAGCCATCTTCGGTGCTCCAGTTAAAAACTATTTCAAACAAAGCTTAAAAAATAAATATCACAACAAAAGAGGTAACCTTTCCTACTGAAGTGCCAAATGAAAACTGATTTTAAAGTAATAATTTTTAACTCACCAAGAGGTCTTCATAACAAATCTGAGAAAAAAAAAAAAACTGTAAAACACTAGACAGAAAAATCCTCTATCCAGCAATTACTCTTACTAGTACTTAGTCTACTTTTCAAATAGCTACATAACACAAGTTCATACACACAAAACCTCACTCAAATTCCACAGAAGTCTGAGAGCTCTTTGCTGATTTCATACTGATTGCTACACCACAGACCACAATTCATCTATTACCACTTTAAAAGCCAGTAAAATACTAAAACTTGATACTCAGAGTATAATACATAGTTAAAAAAAGAAATCACCTTTTTAATTCTTACAATAACTTTTGTACAAACTTTTTCATAAATGGAAAGGACCATCACCCACAGGAAGCTTTAAAACTATTATGCTACAACACCTGCAAGCAACTTTTATCTTCACAGAATTGCTGAAGTCTCACCACCTGAGAAGACCATGTGATCATCATTAAAAGTAATGCAACAAAACCCCTTCAGTGTAGCAGAATCTGAACTGTAGGTGCAATAAATCAGCCATTTAGTTTAATTATAAAGAGCATATTTACAGTGGAATCACTCCAAAAAAACATTAAAGATTGGCCAATTAGTTACAGTCTTCCCTCAGAATAAAGTGAATATAAACAGTATTCCTACTTCTGTAAGTTAAGTGACGATTTTCATCTGGAAGAAAAAATTTCCTCGTTTAAATCCATGTTTTTCTTTTTCTTTTTTACTTACTGCACACTGTTGTTAACCAAACGAAAGATTTAAGGGTTTTTAACCAAAGTATCTGTTGGAAGTTCCAAGTAAAAACTTGACAGGACTCAGCTTGCCAAGAACTGTGTTTTCTACCAGTAAGCAAGGAAATCTATCCAATTTTAAAAAAAAAAAAAAAATTCCTTTAGAATTAGCTTTCTCTTCTAATGATTCTATGTGCTCACCACCCAACACAAATATACACCTTTGCCCAAGGACAGAGAGCACCCCTGGGGGACTGTGGTGGTGGTGGCAAGGCCACCCAGGCCAGGTCTGGGCAGCTATTTTCCTTTTTAGGACACAGGCCCAGCAAGAGGGCTCGGCCAACTGGGTACTCCCAGGCGTGGCAGTTCCTCAGACTTATCACTGCCTTCTCCTGTCACCCACAGGTTGTTTCTTGGCATTTTTGTGAGCAAGACCCAATGTTTCATTCAGAATACCATTTCCTCCAATGGGTACAGACCTGGTGGCTGGGATGGGAGGGGTAGCGCAGGCACTGCTGCCAGAAAAGGTGGAGAAATGGTTGGGAGTAAAGAGGTCTTAACCTTTGAGTGTGTGTTTAAGGAATGGGGCAGTCTTTTTAGGCCTTGCATTTGACCTTACATCAGGACAATCACAGAAACATAGAATTATAGAGTCATAGAATGGTAGGGTTTGGAAGTGACCTTTAGAGATCATCTAGTCCAATCCCCCTTGCAAAAGCAGGTCTACCTAGATCAGGTCACACAGGAATGCTATCATCTGAGGGACTGCCCTTTTATTTTAAGGAATAATCTGTTCCAAATATATGCATCATCAGTGTGATGGATTGATAAATAAAATGAGATGTTCCAAACCGTTCATGATACACTTTTATTATACAGTGCACACTGACCACTTGATGAATCTAGTTCATGCTGCTGACATCCCTGATGGGCCTATGAAGAAAAAAGACACTTGTTTTATGTAGTCTAGATTGTAAGAAGGTAGATAGTGTCCATGCTGTTACCTCAATCCAAGACTAGTTTAGCCAAAAGCATAAATCAGATCTGTAACACATGTTTATCTGGAGTTTTCTTCTCTCTAAACTATATTGTATCACAGTGAAGGATTTGTATGATCTAATGAGAAAGCAGTATCAGAGCAAGTCCAGCATTCACAGAAGCATTAGCTCTGGGCAGGTTATTAAAAAGACTTCTGAAGTATAGTCATTAAATAAAGGGATGAATTTCAAAGGTAACTCGACGTAACAAATAGCCAAGTATGAACAACTTAATGTAACTGCCAAGTGGAATATGGCTGATGCTCAAAAATTCAAAAAAAAGCCAGAACCATGATAAGAATAGAAAGGATGTTCATTTTCAAGCAGAAGATAAGATACGGATTAAAGTTTGTTCTCAGAATAGTGCAGAGAAAGATTTTACAGCTACACTAATCCCAAACCAGAAGATTCCTTACCAAGTTATTAAAGTAATAGGGTAAACTGAACCACACTTCTTATTGTATGCATGTGCTGCTGTGGGATGTAAATCCTGGCGCACACACACTGCTGGGGATTCTGTCAGCCTTTATTCTGGACTTGGGGTAGAATTCAGGTTTTGTATTCTTTACATGTCCATCTCTGATTTTATCTACATGGACATTAAATTTATTCCTTCCTTTATGTTCTTTACATCAATCATTGGGTTTTTAGCTCTCCTTCAAGGAAAAGGAAGTAACCCCAAAAAGAGTGGTAACCATGTAACCTCTTACATACATATGACATTAATGTTCTTTCCTTTTTTTATTGCATACCTATAATTTCTACTATGTACATCTTGGCCTAATGATGATCATTAACCAATATGTTGGAGAAGGAGAGCTTGGGAAGCAAGAGGTGCCAGACACAGGGGTCAGCTCAAGGAAAGGATTCCCTCACTTACTGATCAGCATTACACACTTTGCAAAATTAACTGGAGAAGCAGCAAACAAATGGATTGACAAGTCTTGTATCACTGGCAGAACAAGGCAGGGAAAAGGACTGGTGACAATATTAATTAGGAAGGGACAGGCAAAGCTGTACATGTTTTTTAAGCTAAGGAAAGAGTGTTGAAGTAGAATAGAAATCTATTACAGAATTTTGTGAAACTATATTAGGTTTCTTACAGACCTGGTAATGGGTCGGTCTGCAACTATACTTTTAGCCATCAAAAGGATGCTCCTAACGTGTACAGTGTGAGTATATTGAGTCTCTTATTCCAAACAAGAACTAATATGAATGACCATTAGCTGTTGGCAAGCTGGTGGCACAACTACAATTTGAGGGAAGCATAGCAATTTCACATACTGAGTCTCAGTTTCACCACCATTTCAGCTTCCTTCATGTCCTTGGGCAAACTACTTGATTCTGGCAGGTCTCTCTCTTCTTCTGTAGTACAAATCTGTTGGTATCATTTCCCTTTGCTCATTCGTTGTCCAAGCAGACAATAAACTCTTCTGAACAAGGACAGCTTCTTGCATAAAAGTGCTACAGTAACAAAAATGATGCTGAGTTTTTCAGACTGTATGTTCCTGGTTTCCTAAGGAGAAATATCCAAGTTTGAAAGACTTGATGACATTTTCAGAAATGTTATTAACTATTATCTATGAGGATATACCAGGATTCACCAGAAATTCATTAGTCACCATTTCAGGCTACAAAGATGTATTTCATTAGTTGCATGTGGAAAGGAACCGCAGACTTTTCCAGTGCCCCTCTTGTCCTACTGTTCCTTTCATATTTTTCTCCCACTCTCAGCTTCACTATTTTTCCATGTTGCCTCTAATAGCTTGAATAACTTCCCATCTGCCACATGCCAAATCTCCTTTAGATCCTTCCTTAAAACCTACTTCCTTCACATAGCCTACTTATGCTGATATTTTCACCAAGATATCTCCATTCATTCCCCATCTGAACTATTGTCCCATAAATCATCTTTGTCTTGCTTAGATTGTCAGCGTTAAACATAAAGCATGTCCCGGACATTCTAGCCGTCATTCCTAGTCTGCTGCCACATGAATGATAGCGGGGTCTTGTATCAATTTCTGTACATTTCCCAGCAGGACAGAGGAGAAAAAAAATAATTCAAAGAACTTCACAACAGCTCTCGAGGCTTGTCTGTATTACACAGCTGGGAACAAACATTTCTTCCTCCTGTGAACTACAACTCTCAACATTATTAGTTAACCAAAGGTTAAATGTAAGTAACAAATGTTTGTTCCTATTACACCCGGCATTTCCTTACACATATGCAAACATCTTAGGAGGTTTTTAAATGTGCCTTTCTTCTTGGTTCTGAAAGTGAACGTTTCAAATGACACAGCAACTGAACCAGAATAGAAAGACTAATTATTTGTCAATAACAAATAAGAATTACTTAAAATTTGATGAGAAAGATCTGTAAAGTTTTGAAAATTCATTTTGTCAGGTCATATTTAGTCAAAAGCTCTCTATTTCAATTGTGAAGATTAATGTTTTTTTCCATGAAACTAATGCCAAAACTTTGACTCACTGGAAATAAAACTTAGTTAAAAGAGCTACTCGTTATCATTTGTTTTACAGTAAAAAATAAAGTTCATGAATGAAGATATAAACCATTTTGTCACATAACAGTATTCAGGAAAAGACATGGAAGGTGACCTGTGTACAAATAGTTCATCCATCGTTGCCAAGTTCCCAACTACTGTAACACTTATACAGTTTACATGGAAAGAGAAGTTTTCTTGCTCAGATTGTTGACTTAGGTTAGCTTTCCTCTGTTAAAGAGAAATTGTAATGCACACCTTACGGTTAATAGAGTGATGATTGACTGTCATTTTCATCATCTACAGTGCACAGAACTTTATGTTAACACCCACTGGCCTAATGTCAGCACTAACTTGGATGCACACTCAGGGAGATCTTCTGGGACATGGTACCTTTGCACATGTGAGGGGAGATTTCTCACATGCATAGAAGTTTTCAGAAAATAAATCCTGGCACAAGGCAAAGCGGTGGTATAGGTTGAAACTCCAAAGTAAGTGTGTTTCTTGGAAGCACCTCTGCAACTTCAGCATGTATTGCTGCTTATGTAAAAGATAGTTAAAACAGATCCCAAGGCCACCTTCTTGCCTGCAAAGATTTTGTTCACACAAGAACCCAGCAAAACTTGGGAGGTTCCAAGCACTTCTGGGAAACAATGAATGGAAAGGGATGCAGGGCAATTTCATGTTTGTTTGAAATCAAATTTTAAACCTTACTTTAGCAATGCAAATCTACAAGAAATATCTAAATGAGAAAAGAAAAGACAGGAAATATTTTTTTCATATATATATATAATTCTATTACCTGTCGGTGCTGGAGTACCAAAAAAATCATACCAGGAATCCTTGCAGATTTTTCAAGTCCTTAACATCAAATTATATTTCATTTCCCAGAACATGGACAGCACTGGATATTCTGTTGTACATTCAGCAGGTTTTATCTCATTTTACACTGCATTTAAGGTTTTATTTGGATATTTTTGCTTTGTGACACACTGGATATGCCAATTGTGCTCTCAGGCTACATTATTTTTTCAGATTTTTTTTTTCTATAAGATCACCCTTAACCTACTGAGATTTGGAACTGGTATTGCCAGGTTTTGAGATGCTCTAAATGGAAAAACTGGGAAAGCACTGGCGGATACTGTCTTTGCAATAGAGGACAGGTGCTTTGCAAAGGCTCAGAACCTGAAGAATCTGCAGAATTCCTAAACCCCAATGGGCTTAATGCTCCTGCTGTCTCTAAAACACCAATTCTTTGATGTGTGTCCCATTTCCTTGATTTACCAAGACTCTGGATTTTAGGATCTTTGCAAACCGTTTAAGCTTTCATTTCTGAATATTCATCCTAAGTCTTTTTAAATACTGAATTTTCTGATAAACTGTCAATGAAAATGTTGTTAAAGGAAAGGTAATTCAGAGCACATAATCTGAAATGTATTTCCTCTGTAAAACTGATTTCTCCAAAGTTCTTAATGCTAGTCATGATTTCATTTCCACAGAATGAAACGCTCTGAAAAGGCTGTAATTTTAAAGAGGACAGATGACTGGTTTCAGAAATCAGTACATCTTCCTTTTAGAAAGCAAAATATCTTCAGTGTGCCCCCATTTGGCTACTTAAAACATGAAGCATTCAAAGGTTCTAGTTACCATGGATAAGTTGGGCATAAATAAAAGCACTGTGGATTCTAATGCTGAGTGCCTCTTGTTCCAGGTCCAAAAGTTCACAGTTTGCAAATAGCAACCTCATCTTTTGGCTACTGACAGCTTTCTATGTTCATTTGTACCTTGGTGTTTACAAGAGAGACTTTCCACGCTTTTCACATTATTGCAGAAGATAATTGCCCAGGTATATCTGTGAGAGCTCACTATCTTCATTTCAACCTTTCGGTTTCTAATTCAAGAATGCACTACAGCAAATACATAATTTCTAAGGAGACTACAGACATATTCAACAGTTTTCTGAATGGGAATATTTTCCTACACATCATACAGCTGGAACCCACTAAATACTTACTGTCATGCAGCACAAGAAAGAATTATATACGATCTTCCCAGGATTAACTGTTCTAGGAATTAAATAGAATAAAATCCAAAGGAAATACATTGTTTAGAATTAAAGTTGCTGGATCCAACTGAAGGAACAGGTTCCTTGAACGATCAATTTTACACTGCCATTTTTGGACTCGAACAGCTGAGTAACAGTAGTTACTTGAAGGCAAACATTACAAAACTGGAAGTTAAGAATGAATTTTAAAGACACTGTCTCGAGGAGATAGTAAGATTTTGTTAAATGATATTTGATGTTCTAATAGCCTGAGTGACATGGTTGTCAGGAAACCAGCACTGCTGGACACAGTGGACAGATAAACCTCATCTGTGCTCCATGTCGGGGTGAGATCTAGTGCCTGGCTCATAGAGAGGGCCGTTACAATCAAGGCAGATGCTGTTTACATTTCAGAGGCCTGCATATTTTTAGAAAAATAACCATCATTATCTGGTGCCAGCTCCACAGCATATGCAGTGATTCACCTCCTGATTACAGTGAAGTATTTTAGGATCCATACTTCAACCCCTTCAGAGAGTGCCAATACTCAGACTTCAGGACAGTCAAATTATTGTGTGTCCAAGGGAGATTGTAGTGAGCATGTTGTCCATTTCTTGATTCAATATAATCTCCTTTGTTGAAGCTACTTGATATTGCCCCAGGATTTCCAGTCTACTAGTAAAGTTCAGAGCTGTTACCTAGCAGCTTGTTCTGGCTTGCTACATGACATAGAAAACATTTCTTGTAACTGATTAGCAATAGATTGTTTTTATAACGGTATGTTTCTGTATACGTGCCCTCTTCTAGTATTCCTTCCCTATTCCCAGGGCAGAGACACCAGCTCAGTAGTCACAGACTACTATATTACATCAGAGAGGCTCATTAAATCACTGTAGACACAATTATCTTTTGTATCCATCAAACCATGAAAGGTTACCTGAGTTACTAAAAAATTCCAGCCGTGTCTTCCTAATAAACAACAGTATAGTGATTAATTGCTAAAAGAATCTGGTGCTTTAGGAGTAGCTTTTACATGGAAAGTTTAACATACCCATTCACCAGACAACTGAACTCTCCACTTCTCACTTTCTCAGGTCACCTGCAAGTACTAAAGATTTATGTGAGCAAGAAATATTGTTACTTTTTAACATGGTGATGTTTTTTTAAGCAACATATTTCAGATAGAGATTTAGCCCCACGATGCATACAAAGAAAGAGACTTTGCCTTGAGAGGATTTGGTATGAACTGGGTCACAAAGGCAATTAAAAGTCGTAAACCAGATGTATTATGTCTGTTCTATCCTTTTCGTTTGTGTCAACGGGTGAAATCGTAGCATGGTACGCCCTGGTTCATTTTGTCATTCTAAAGCTAGAAATGATGTAAACAAAAAAAAGCAGCTCTCTTAATTTTTTAGGATCGTGAAAGATAGCCATTTTATTCCACTTAAATCAAGGGTAAATTCAAAGCTGGAAATGCATGTGTCTTTTTAAAGATTCTGATGCTATAAAATGCATTCTGCAGTTTGGAACCCCTTTAATTCTGATCAATTTGTTTTCTTCTATATCCCATAGTATCTATACATTGGATTATATATATGTAACTAAATTGCTCTGTTTTCATTCACCTGTGGAATTTTTTGTAAGAATTACTGGTTCATTTAAAGTAATCACTTTTAACTTTCACATGACTGAGCTGGGCTTTCAATATGCTTTCTGCATTCATGGAAGCTCAGTTTAAACACAGTGAAATAAGTAAATCGTGTGTGTGGTTGCTCAGTATAGAGTTACTGAAGTTAATGGTATTTCTGTTGTTCTTGGCTACTATCTAATGCTACAATATTTACATTAATAAGCTGGTTAGTAAGCTCTGAGCCTCTTTAAAATCACACTCTGTAGAGTGCAAAAACTGTAAACATTGCAAAATGAGGATTCCACTTGAAAAAAGATTCACTACTTATTTGCCAATCTTCCTGCAAATGGGGGAGGATTTGCTGTTCTCAGTAAGGTATCTTTATAGGTAACTGTTGGGAAAACTGTTGCAATAACTTGGTGGCAGTGAGCAGCTGGTGCTGTGGCATCATTCCTATATAAATGCCATCTTTGAGACCCTGCCCACTGCAGAAGAGTAATAGTCTCTTTGGCATCTTTGCTACCTAATAGAGTGGAGATCAGTACCTAGTAAGTGCACAAAACTATCTTACATGATCCCTTCTTTGCTCTAGTTCCAAACAGCCACCATGTTTGGCTGCCCAGGAGATCTCTAGAAATGTAAGATGCTGTGACATAAAGGCTTTACCCTAATTTCTTTGGGTTTCTTATATTGTCTGTGACACTAGTCCCTGAGGCAGAACTCCTAGAAATGGGTAGAGATTTCCATGACTGCACCTCAGAAAGCTCACCTTCATTAATTATCCAGTTGTATTTTGGGGTTGTATTTGTACTCTTGTCTTCACCTGTGGGACTTTCAGACTCATGTATGATAATTTGCACTTTGGGGGGGAGGAAGTTATATGTTGTCCCTAAATAGCTTACTTTCCACAGCCAGGCAGAAAAGTGTCTGTAATTTGCTTTATATTGCCAATACCTTTTATGAGAGGAAATTGTTGGGGCACTGGAAGTTATTTCTTTTCCACTATATTTTATTAGGTTATTTCCTGTTTTTCTTCCTGTTCCTTTGCTCTGTCTAATTTGGCAGATTGATTTTCTTCTTAGATTTTCCTTCCTTTTAGTTTATTCTTCCAGTTCTACTCACCATCTGCTTGCCCAAATCTTCTGGACATCAGCTGAATCATAGAAAGCAGAGCTGGCCAAGGATTTCAACACGTAAAATGTGGACACAGCTTTTCAGCCAATGTAAACCTTCATGCTTGCCATTAGAGTTACATCCAAATCTAGAAAAATGGCATTTCCTCTGTGATTTTTTTTCTTGTGTATTTATTTTTCCTTTGAATGCATTTCTCCCAAAACTTATGCTAGCCTGTGCTTTATCTTGTTCCTGTTCCCACTAAAGTCAGGGTTAAACTGGCTCAATTCTTCTATTTTAGGTATTAGCAGGTTCCCAAAGACCGAGGCACCTCAGTAGTTTTTTAACATTTAGACTGGGACTAGTAGAAGACGAAAGAACTGAGAAATAACACATTCCTGTTACCACCTGATGAGTGTTGGGCAAAATGAGACATTTGTTGAGGTTACATAAGCTTACCTGGCCTAACATCTTTGTTGCTGAATACATTCACCTTCCTGCTATGTTAATCTCAGCAAAGTATAATTATATTAAAAACATTTACTTACAAGTAAGTACATTATTCAACTTTGGCCTCCATCTCTGTTCTGGAGTACATATTTTATTATCATGTTAGGAAGTGAAAATTGTTCATTGCATGATAAAAATTAACCATGTTTCTCTGAATGGTGAATTTTCCAGACTACCAGCTCACAAATTTCTAGTGAAATGCTCTGTGCTTCAGGAAACGAGTGCCGCTAAAGTTATGTGCCCCTCTAGACTGAGATAAATTGAACAACATTAGATGCATCTATACCTTGGGGAAAGAGATCACTTAAGTTCAACTCACAGAGAAGTAGCCCCAAGGGAGCTTGGGCTTATTCAGGCTAGCCAAAGGCCATAGCCAGCACAGCAAAAATGCAAAAATTTGACATATTTAAGCTATTAATTTGAATTGCCAAATAGTCTTTAGACATATCGTTACAGAGCCCTGAAGTGGAGTTGCTCAGCGGTTGATTTTACTCATCAGCTGCATCAGCACATGTTCAAGGAAGGCAGGAATGTTGTGTTATTCCTGCAGCACTTAGTGATTTCTCTCTTCAGAAAAACCAATTGCATCTGTATCCTTTTCTTGCAAAGGCTCTCCTTTCCTCAGAACTCTTCAAAATACACAAAACTATTACAGCATGCTCTTGATTCACTTCAATAGCACATAAAACAATTGAAGAGCCTTACCAGAATGTTACAGTTACAAAACCCAAATGAGTAGAACTCATTTATTTTAATTAACACATTTAGTAGTAACTGTGCACAAGCCATCAAAACCAGAGAGGGAAACTCCTAACATTTCTTTCCTAATCAGTTTCTAAAATGTTATCTAAGTTTCAGCATTTGTTAACTAAGCACAAATTTGATAGCATTGAGGGGAAGCAATACACTCAAAAGAGATTACGGAGACAAGAATACGCTGATACTAAAGCCAGTGAAAAAATAATTTTTATGCCAAGAAAGAAAAAAACTTGGGGTATGACCTGGAAATTTGAACACTTGAAGAACGAGGGTTGAGCATTATTTGGTTTTCATTTCTGGCACAGTCTGTTCACTCCAATTTACTGCTCATGCGTTTGGACACAGACTCAACTGTCTCCTGTATCCAAGGATAATGACCTACCACTCCAGTGATTTAGTAAACCTCAACTCTGTGCAGCCACTCAATCAGTGATGGGCTAATCCCTTAATGGCCATTTGTGTCTTTCCAATGCATCCTAAAGAGTTCTGCAACACTCTGATTCTGCTGCACAGAATTACGTGCACTTCTTCCACCCTCGTTATCTTATCAGGTAGCTAATTCCCACAAATGATCATGCAGTTTCAAGTTTAAGATGAAATTTCAATTGAATCATAAATTTGTCACTCTCCAGACAGCTGCTAAGTCAGTAAAATCTTGATCAAGTGGGGATTAGTTACTGGATTGAACAATTAAGACCTGTGAGTGCATCTGGCCCTCTATCAGAGACATGTTTATTGATTAAAAAAATAGTTTATGTAGAGGTTTAAAATGTTATTAATTCTTAAGTGGGGCACAATCCTTTATCAAGTATATTGTGATACATAGCTAACTATCCCACTAAGGTCTCATTCTGCTCAAACAGAATTAATCTTTTGAAACAGTGATGACTGTGAGCCTTTATCAATTGCCAGAGCAGAGTGCAGTGAAAGATGTCATTTCCAAAAATGATTTGCTTCTGTGGGTTTTTCTTCATCTGTAAAGGGAAATAGCCTTTCAGATCGTTACCTGTTATAGTTAGGTTTTTATTAAAAGGTTCATGTACGTTAAGCAAGATATTTCCTTCACGAGAAAAACAAGTTTCCTGCAAAGAACTGACATATACGCACATCTCTCAGCCCTATTTTGAAAGCAGAAAGAAGGCACAATGGGATACTGTAATGCCATTTTGCATGGCTCATTATGTAATGGAAACAAATAAAGGAGATAAGCACTTCCCTCAAGTTAGAGACCCCTGTCGAAAGTTTTCCTTAGTAGAGATTTTTCCTGCTGCAGCACGTATCCGTGTTTCCCCATGATCTATTTTTGTTAGTTTACTGTAAGAAAGAGCAGACCTCTGAAATGCCAAATGTTACTGTTCCATGCCTGTGAAGTTTACAGCTTTCACGTTTTGAACATTGATATAGTTTCTTAACTAGAGATTCAGATTTTAATTGATTCTGGCTACTTCTACAGATCTTAAGTTAAAGAGTTTTCTTTGTGTTGACAACCACAGACTAAAAGCCTCATTTCAAGCATATTACTAACAGCAGTGATTTCGGTTCATCTTTGTTCTGACTGAGACTTCAACTACTAAATTAAAACTAAGTGATTTAAGGCATAATTGACTAATGACACCGTGAGTATGTACAGTCTTGTTACCTGACAGATACAGTGTCTGCCAGGTCTGTAGTAAGTGACCATTGACCAAGCCCTTTCAGGGCCACCAGTGTCAGTTTTTCTGATTTATCTGGTGTAATGAATAAACCCAGCATTCTTGTACCTGTAGATAAAAATGTGATTTGCTTGGCTGATGGAAATCTCCATGTTGTACTTGCTTGTTATGAAAATGAATTGCTGGAATTACACCAGACAAAGGAACAAATTGAACTCGCATTTTCTCCAGCCCAAACACTCACATCGCATAGTGCTGAGTACAAGACATTTTTAAGCAGATCTGTATCCTTCAATCCCTTTGCTTTTCTCACAAGATAATGAAAGAAAACATTCAGTTTGGGTTTTCAGAGAAATATTTTGTTCAACTTGACATAACAGTTTTCAGCATTTTATTTTTAAAAACATATTAAAAAGACACAAAAGATCAAATATAAAACTGGCCCAATGAAACTGAAACTTGATACAAAAGTTCAGTTGCCCATCTGAAAACTTAGCTCTTAGCCTTAATTAACTTAGCAACGTGCTCTATACTGCAATGTCTCAGAGTTCAAAGACACATCAGTATAATAACAGTGCATTAACTCTGCACAAGAAACTAAGATGAATTAATGTTATGTAGGAAATTAGTATCTCCTTGTAGTGATATTTTCCCATGCACAGTTACACTGAGCACCATCAAATGCAATATCATGTGCAATAAAAAATCATCATCATGTTTATGTATGTTAAGTGTTCACAGAGCTCAGCTGGAAATAAAGATATATTTAATTTTAGCAGTGCATAACTACATTCTGTAACTTTATAACACTCTTTATCCACCACTTGTCACTAGTGCAGACTCTAAGTACATTGTAGAAATGAAACCAAGTATGGTTGGAAAAGTTCTCAAGGGACAGTTTAGTTAGGCAGGTACTTTTACCCGCAGTATAAATACTGTCTGGATTTAGCACTGGGATATGGTGGGAAACTTCAAATCTAAATTGTCTTCTATTTTTTTGAGCTAAAAGGCTCAAGGGAGTCCCAGCCACTTCACAAACATAACATTTCTGCCGTCCATCTTGCACGAGCAGGCCTCAAACTCTGATTTCAATGGCTTACTCATCCAAGCCCAAATTGTGCCCTCAAAGATATCTTTTGCACTATCCTTGAAGTGCTTAATTTACACCCAGCCACAGGCTGCAGCACATGGGAGGGGAAGGTTTAATCAGTCTTTAGTCAAAGGTAACAGGTACCACAGGCAACAGCACACAGAGGAGGCCAGATCCCTCAGGATTGCTCCTGGTCTGGGTTTGCTCAGTGTAGCATGAGCGTGGATGGTTGGCTGGGTAGGGGTTTGGGGCTGGGCTGTGTACACCTGCTGAAGCTGGGATGTTAGAATTTCTATCCACTATGGCAAATTCTTCCTTAGTATCACACCCTATGTTCTTTGTCAAATCACAGCTGAAGGGCCTCTCACTTAAGGAACGCAGCCCAAATTCTTCTGACAACCAGGTTGGATTAGGGTGATTCACTTAATGAATCAGACAGAACATGCCCTCCACTAGCCACTTCTTTTCCATGCTGCTCAGAAGCACAATTTTGTAAATACTCTAAAATCCTACTCTCATGAGTCACAGTCATTTCATTTTGCCTTTGCCTGTGGCTGATTAATGCAAATTAAATCTCATGCCAGTCAGCTCCAGCAATCTGCACAGTGTACAAAATGCGGTTGCCACGAAAAGGCAAAATCGCTTTCACCAGTTACTAATGTCTTCAGAAAAGAGCAGGATTCTAAATGCACTGATATAGCAGAGAATGTTAAAAAATCAATCACAATAATCTTTGGTTTTAAAGTGCAATTGAAAAATCCAGCTGGGTTGTTCAAGATATATTTTTTTTTCTGAGCATTGTATGTGCCTGAATAAAAACATTTAAAATGTAAAACAACAACCTTGCCTTTAAAGATGGATCTCTGCAAGAAGAGCCAGGAATGTACTCAGCTATTTCCAGCAAGTGGCCAAGTTAAACAACACACAATGACAAAATTTCCCCTGACTAAAACCAATTTCATACATTTCATGACTATTCACTGCACTACTCCTAAAGTGAGTTCATGTTTCGGGCCAGTATTTCAATTGGGTCTCAAGCTTGGCTCACTCCTACCTTCTAATAGCAAATACTCATTCCACACAGAGAGAGGAATTCTACTTAAATAATATATCAATCTTACCATGTTAAATGCAAAATGACCTATCAGAGGCACTGGAATCCAGCTGAACTGCATGATACATGAATACAATCCCAATACACACACCTTCCTGCAGTCTTGCTATCAACATGACAGAACATGCTCTAACTGTATCTCATATGGAATAACTAGGATACTAAACTTGGAATAATCAGTGGGGTTTGAACCTAATCCAGCAATATTTAGTCAGGTAGAACTCATATTGACTTCAGGAACATGGGGCTTTTCTAAGATCCTGGAGTTGCAGATTCAGCAGAGGCTTAGAAGTACATGACGTTATATTACATGTATTAACAAGGGACATTAATGTTTTAACTGGCTGGTCTCAAAATTCACAGCTAATTGCGAAATTCAGAGTCTTTAGTAATTTTTTGTTCCTTGTAGTACCCAGTTCTGATAAATACTCTGGTGCCATTAGAACTTACATTGCATAAACCTCCATTAAACAAAACATTTCTAGATGCAAGCTCTTAAGAAAATCAGTATATGTTTCACTGAGGCCATTTCCCAGAAATCAGTTTGGGTCAACGCAATTTGTATATGATTTTGGATACCTAGCCTGTACAAAACTTTTGTAATCTAGTTACAGGAAACAAAAGAATACCTAGAAGGGGGAAAAAATTAAAAAGGTGAATTCTAGAGGCTCTTTGCTAAGAAAAAACAACATTCTTTTTTTCTTAGACAATCTTTAATGAATATTTGCTCTCTAGGCAAATGTCACCTATCTGTGAGGTTTTTAACGTTGTGGCTCTAGAGCAAGTACTGCTGAACAGCCAGTAGGTTGGCATCAGTTGCTTGATGTTTGTCATTGTGGATATGGAATATTGTCTTGTTAGTTGACTGTCTTAAATTTAGGCCAAGCTCATAATAAGACGTGTAGTTGGATGACCAGTGATTTATCTGAAGGGAGCCTGAGCACTTTGGTCCAGCTGCTTGCAGCATCTGCATTCTCCACACATGCAGCCACAAAGCACAAAAGCCAAAGACGGAGGGCAGAAAGAACAATCTCCTCACAGAGTGCAAGTCCAAGACCCTACAGTTTGGCTCTGAAGACAGTGTTAAAGGCCTGAAGTGAAAAACATTTGGTTACTGCCTAGTCTTTCTGTGTTGTGGAGCTAAAAGCAAGCCTCTGTCACTTTGGGCAAGAGTATTTCCCCTCCAGTGCATTTATGCATTTTTCACCTTTAATAGTTAATGATTTTATAAAAAGAAAATGGAAATGTTTTCAGTGTTTGATTCACCTTTAGGGGGAAAAAAGCTAGATTCTGAAAGGTTTGACTATGTGCAGTGGATGAGAACTAAGGGGTTAAAAAAAAGCAATCGTGGGCAGCCATCAAGTGGCAGAGAGTAGCAAACATGCTGGACACAGACAGGTGATAAAAGGCGATAAGAGAGATGACAAAATTAAGAAAATAAAGAACACTGTTATAAAGATTTATAGATCAGCTAAAGCAGAGCAAAATAAATGATAACAAACACTGATAAAAAAAGAAATGGGGTATCAGCCATATAAACAGGCAGGAAACTTCAATGCTTCCGTATAGTACTATGACACTGCTTTGTTTACACCAGCATTGACCTTTTGCTCCCCAAGAAGTTTATTAACCATCTTGGTCTTTCTTTGTGTTGCTTTACTCATCAAGAGAAAGTTGTACAGGGTTGATTCTGATGAATGGCTTTTTCAGAAAGTCAAGTTATCCTTGACTAGATGCAGATGGCCTAGTAAAAAATGAATGCTGCCAGCAGACATTGTCTTTATCAGTAGTAAAAGTTCAGCAGGGACTAGACTTCCTCATCTCTGGCCAGAGAAACCCAGCCTTCTGTTTCAGCACCATATCACATATTGTCCTAATGAATTCTTGTAACACACTGCAGCCCAGATAAATATGCTTATATTAATGTTTTTTGGCAGTCTGGGGCATGGTACAGAATTGACACAAGTGTTTGGATTCTGCCTGTAGCAGACACTAGGAATTTATACAGCTTAGAAATATTAAGCTGTTAGGTCATTTGTCCTGCACGATGACCTTCAGTATTGCAAGCTGCAGCTCTGCCTCCTCAGAGGGGCTTCACCAAGGGGAAACCTGCAGCAAGCAAGGGTGAGGAGGCAGCTCAGACACTGGAGGCTTTCGTTCACAACAGCACTGAGACTAAGCTGAGATTTATATATCAGATAGTCCAGCGTATGTTCACCGGGGCAATTCATCCACTGCAGCCAATTCAGTTCCTGCTGCCACGTGACCCTTCATTTCTTTGATTCTCTATTAATTTTTCCTTCTAATAATAGAAACAGGCACCTCCACTCTTCGGAGGTAATGAGCAGTGAGTGATTCAGAGCACACCTCTCTTCAGAGTATGAAGCACCAGCCTGGGCAGCCTCAAGGACAGCAGGAGTTTGGCCTTTGAAGAAGGCTTCAGGCAACCAGATTTTTAAGACTCATTCTCAGTAGCTACCTGGATCCACCTGGGCAAATGCTGTAATTACACTAACAGCATACTACATTCAGGCTACCAAAGTACCTTTTGAGTTGTATTGCATGATAGTCTTCAGCTCTGGCTGTCGATTTTTAAGTCCTGCAACTTTCTGTTGCCAGTTTGGAAGGCTGCGGTGCCTTCCCTAAGGCCTGTGTCTAGTGACTGAAACAGCTCCCCTTCACAAGATACAGGGTGGGCTGGGCTGGAGTGCTTCACATGCAGTAGATAAAACCCTCTTTATTTGCCTTTACAATCTACTTTTACTGTGCAGCTAAACCAGCAACTTAACCTAAAAACCTCAGCAATGGGGTTAAAGACGTCAGAGACCTTCCTGGGAGGAAACGTTCCACAGCTGCAATTACTGTGCGAGCAGAACACAGGCACGAGGAGACACCATGTCCCGAGAAACTCTGAAGCAGAATTTTCTCTGGGTTGGTGAGGTTGCAGTTCTGTTTTTCAACATTTCATTCAAATGAATGGGAGTTCTGAGGCATGACTCAGATGAGAATGAGCCATTAAAATAAACAGCCTGAGAATAAACATCGTGGTATTTCTCTCCTGCACCTCTGTACTGAAATGCCTCTGCCTGTGATTTTTTATACAACCACCTTGCACCAGAAGGGCTTTTCTGATGCAAGGGAAGGGCAACTAGTTTTCCATTTGGTTTACCTAGTTGTTCAGCCAGAGTGATCAGAGAGATCTTTCTGCTACTGCTTGGCCTGCTTTTGCAGATTTAAGATCTTGGTTCTGCCAGAGACCATCAGAACATAACTAACCTGTTTCACATCAGAGACAGTGATGCTATTAAATGATATTTATACTTATATATTACAGATTATACGTACTATGATATTTATGCATTTATCCAATAGAAACAGAAAAGCCCTGCTTGGGACTACACTTCCTCATTCAAGATTTTCAGTGCCTTTAAAGCTTTACCTGTGGCTTGGAACCTCTTCAGGGCAGAGCCTTCCTGCCTCTCAGTGTTCTTAACAGCACCTAGCACAATATCTGTCTATGTCAGGTGTGTCTTCTAGGAGCATATCATCTTTCAGAGCATCCTTGCTCCTTACAGCCCTTTGAGGTATCTAAGCCAACATTTTCAGCAGCAGGAGCTGGCATTTGTGTTTGGATTGCAGTCTATAAAGACAAGTGCACTTTATTGATTGGATGCTCTGGCTTCCAGCAGCCATGCTGTTCGTGGTTCCCTTGCCAGCACCATTTCCCAACCTCCCTGTGCTGGTGGAACCACACCTGCTTGTCTGTGCCGAGAGGGCCAAACCAAGCACTTAGAACTGGGCTCTGTCATTCTGCTATTTCAAGCCATGGAAGTTCTGCCAGCTTTTTTTTTATGGGAACCAACACAGGCTGTGCTGATAACGTGGAAATATACAAAGCTTTGTACTAGCAGAGAAGAACATAACCTTTGTATATTTTGCCTTTGCCTCGTGGAATCATATTCTAGCTAGCCCTGTGCTTTCCTATATTACAAGCAGTCTTTCATTAAAAAAGAAAGTTTAAGAAGTTGTTTACTTTCTGTTGTTTCTTTCTGTGTCTCTTTCTGTGCTTTGCATTGGTAGCTTGCAAGAAGACAAGCTGCTTGGGTAGAAGTTCTTCAAAAACCTGCTTTTTAGCAAGTCTCTCAGAGCATCTCACTAGTGGAACCAAGGGCAGCCCTTAGGAGCAGTGCCTTGGGAGCACACCCGTTGCTGCCTGTCAGGAGCATCTGCCTTCTAGACTGTTTCCCCTCCCTCCCTCCCTCCCTCCTGGATGCTGCCAACAGCCCTGCTATGCCCCCCCTCCCCAATGCCAAGAGCCATCCTGAACCTCTGTAGAGCAACTGGGGCTCACAGAGCTCTGGAGCTGTTGGCCCATTGTGCCTGTCTTCCGGGTTTATCTCAACTCTGCCCCCGGTTTTGTCACTGTATCCTTCAATCCCTTCTCTCCCCATAAAAGTGTCTAGCTGTCTCTTAAACTCACTTTACCATTTGCTTCTTTGACCTCACTTGGCAACTTATCCTTGTGTTTATTATTTGAGGTGGAATAGTTCTGGCTACATTCCTGGTTTTACTCTTAATTGTCTAATTTTTAGAATGGTGTCAGTGAGGTTGGGATTCAGGTTTGGGCTTTTTTTAACTCACCACTCTTGTGACCAGGTCTTCTGTTTCATTAAAGTCCTTTGTGTCATCAGGATTTCCAATAACTACAAGAATCCTAATGAATCTTTTATTGGATCTTCCCAAATATTGCAGCTGGGCTTTCCTGCCCATTAGTGCCATTCTGAACTGCTTACACTGCCTTTAATTGCTTTTTTTTTTTAATTGGAGGGGAGAGATGGGGGAAGAGGTTTTATCCCCAAGCAAAGAAGAGCTCCCTGATTGTACTGGACCCACGGGGAAGGTATAAACAGGGCTTAAACTGGACAGAGTCATAGAACATTTCTATGCCCTCTGGCAGTATAACTGGGCCTTGCTTTGTACCCACCTCATGCCAGGTCCAGGCAGCTCTGAGCTATGAGGCTGCAGGCATCTTCTCTGAGCCCTATGATCTGCTCTAGTGCCTCGCCAGGCTTTTGGACAAGGTGCTGGGAGTCGCCTGCTTACCATACTGGATTTGCTCTCAGGTCATGATAGTAAATGGCAAAAGACTGCACTTGATAGAGTTTCCTCAGTGCCTGTCTGGGGAAAGGAAAGAAGGAAGAAACACTGGCCTGAGGCACCTACCTGCATCTTCAGAAACTGTTCCCAGTTGCTGTGAGGTCTGTTGGTGGAGCAGTGAAATAAATCCTACTGACATCCTGAAACAGATAGGCCTGGTTGGAGTGGCTTCTAAAAAGAACAACTCACTCAGCTCACCATGGAAAGAGAAAGAGGGAGCTATTTGTTTGCAAGTGCCCCCCTTCCCTTACAGGAACTTCCACCTGTCTGAAGGCCAGAGTGCCTTCAGGTCAGTTGCCTGATGGCAGCCAGACAACACCTTTGTACCTCCTGTTTTGTCCGTGCAGTCTGTACACTTAAGGAATATGACAAGCACCAGAAGCAGATCATGCAGTTACACTTCAGGTGTGGTAGCTCTCGTGTTTTCCAAAAGCAGAAGGGACACTGGATTCACCTACCTTGACAAAATTGGTGCAAGGGAGCCCTTCAGTCCCAGCTGGTGCCATTGAGGGAGAGATATCGCGTTCCCTTTCCTACCCAAAGCATCTCTTACCTCACAAAGTGACAAGAAAAAGTCACTTTGTAATCAACGTGCTCCATTCTGGGGGCTACGGAAGATACAGAACAGGAAGTGCGTGCCCATCACAGGAAGAAACTCACCATCAGCCTAAGTGACGTTGGTCACTATTCTCAGTTTAAGAACAGAGGGCAGAGACATAAAAGATTTTCTCAATTAATCATGGGATTGAAAATTTTCCAGAGCACTAAGGATACTTGTAAGATATAATAGAGTGCAGCCCTCTCATCTTTCATATGGAGGTCAAGCTCACAGGAACCCGGCCTGCCCAGCAGTTTCAGCTTGCCACAAAATGAGGAATTGCATGCTGCAAGAACCAGCGTCTGGGGGCTGCTTCTGAGAAATACATGCAGCAAAGCACCTCTCTAAAGGCAGCTCACCTTGCTAATAGAATCCTGAAAGCAGGGCAATGAAAGGGAGAAACATAAAATGCCTCTCGAGACAAAGACTGTAAAATAAGCAGGAATAAAAATCCGTACAATCTCGTAAACGTTTACCATTGTCCTCACCGTCCTGGGTGGGTGTGGGGGACATACGACCATCAAACAGCAGAGCAGCAATAAGCACTTTCACTGAAAAAGTGGCGACAGCAAAAACAAAAGGACGTGCTCTGTCACTCATCAACCCACGCTTCATTTTTTTGTAGCCATCTACCATCACTGCTTGGCATGCGATTCACTTAGCAGCAAAGCCCTGGCTGTAGTTATTTACAGGTCACTGGAAGTCTGGCCTCTGCTGCAGTGGAGTTTTGGTTGTATTCCACAAAAGATAGCTTTATTTATGTTTGCCTAACACAGGGACAACTGGAGGCTGATTATTTTGCTTGCTTTTTCTGGCTTTTAGTACAAACACTCGTGGCAGGTCTCTGTTTTGGGTGCAGACTGAAAAACAGGTTGTTTTGTGGTTGGGGAAGTCTGCTGGCTAAAGCAGAGGACCACTGTTGTTGCAACTGATCTTTCTTTCTCAAGAAGGCAGGAGGAGTTCCTTTATTTTTTAATTCTGTGCAGTTTTACATACACCATTCTCTCCAAATATTTGATGTTTGCCACAGTTGTTATGAGTTTCTCCAGAGAGATGCTGTCTTTTGGCAGCAAAAGATAAAGTTGACTGATACAAATGAGCCACAGTACCCCAACAGTAATTAACAGTGATGCAATACCCATGCGAAAAAGAGGACTTGAAGAATTAACTGTTGAGTTTTCTTGACGATGCAGCTGCACTTTAAGAGAGAAAGCTCAACCCGTCACAGAACTCCATTGTGTACATTAGAGAGAAAAGCTTGGCAAGATACATTAAAGATTTTTGCTAAAGAGATACAAATATTTTGCAAGGTCACAGGGCGTTGAGGCAGGCTGCACTTACTTCCAAAGAAAAGTAGGCAGTATGACAAAGAAACAGTAATATTTTTTTATCTCCATTTTCACACTTCATCATCTAAGAAAGACTGTCTTTTTCAACCTGCTGAACTGATTTAAGCCACCCCAAGTCTTAAGTTAACTTCTACTTAAAAGTCAGCCTGTGACATCCTAATCTGAGGAGTTATCTGTGCTTATGGTTCAGCACAGTCCTACAGAAGGCCAGTCCTGCTAATTATAAATGGGGGGGTTCCTGTTCTATAAAGTTCTTACACAACTCTTGCGGGTGGAAAGAAAAGGAATAGTTTGATAAGAAGACAGACAATTGAAGCAACTGCTTTATAGCACAATATGAAACTTGACACTTTGCTGCTGCCAGTATGATTCCCAAGTGAGATGGATAAATTGTGGTCAAGACCTGGACAGGTTAACTAGTGGTCATCAGTGCTGGTGGTACCTTTATATACAACAAAAAAAAAAAAAAAAAAAGAAAGAAAGAAAAAAAAAAAGGATACTATTGGACAGGGCATTTGAAATTTAATACCAGACATGAAACAAGACATCTGTTGGACTCTCATTTGTTTCTCTTTGAATGGGCTTTAATTGAAAGCTCAGTGAAAAATGCAGGTTACATTCTTAGTGTTATCAATAGTTTGTTAACAGCAACAACATCAGAACAGTGATGCATCTAATATTTATACATTTTCTAATTTTAGATGTCTAAGAGCAATACATTATCAGATATATATATACACACAATTTCAAGCAATTAAAAGTAAATAATAAACCCCTCCTCCCCAAACCCTGAAACAATATATTTCCTTACACTAATAATGTCTTTTTCACATATACTTGACAAAGAGTCTTTTAAGTTACTTATCTTAAGAGTAATCTGTTAATGGAGATCCTGGACCAGCCCCATTAAAAGTTCAGTTTTAAGTTTATACAGCTTGCTAGCCACATAACCAGTGTGGCTTTACATTGTAAACAAATCCCAAATGTCTACAATGATTGGAATTAGTTTTGTGTAAAGGAGATCTATGCATCTCGTGATAGAATAAATTTAAACCAATACATTAAAAAGAGAGAGAGAAAAGGAGAGAGTTAATCCACAAACAAAACAGTTTGGGTGGGAACAATTATGTGATTATTTAAAAAACAAGTTAACTTTATGGTAAGATTCTTACTTTCTGTACAGACAGGCTCTGGTTCATCTAGCTCTAGCTGCTCTTTAAAAAAGGTTTTATTTGTGAAATTCAAAAGCAGAGCTTCCAGCTTTAAAAGTTTGCCCTTTGGCAAAAGTACAAAGTTTACCAAAAGTATCTGAGGTGCTTGTTCAACCTCACTTTGTGAGGACAGCTGTACAGCATCTGGAAACCTCAGCACATGCACAGGTGAAGCAAACAGGAAGCTCACAGCTTCCAGGGAGGAATCTCCCTGCCCACTGCAGGGCTTAGAAAGGTACAACAGTTTGTACCTAGAAAAGCTCCAGTGAGAATAAAACCAGGAAACTGGAGACAGGTGTGAAAGGTGAGCATAGTTTACAGTGATCTTGAAGCTGTGATGATTTTGCTTATTCTTGAGCAAATTTACAAGTAAAAACCTCTGGAGCATATTGAATGGAAACTCGTGTTAAGTTCAAATGGAAGATAAGGCTGAGCAGAATCCTACAGTTTAGTTAACTTGTGTCAACTGGGATGCGAAGGCAGCTGCAGCTTTCTGACAGAGGTGATCGAAGATGGCTGATAAAGTTTGCGGTAGCTCATAATGTCCCATCTGGTTTATTGACTTGTTTGAACTGCCTAAAGGGCCAACTGCAGTTTAGTCATGTTCCTCTGGTGCATGTTGTGGTGACGAACTAATTCATCAGACCTGGCAAATTTTTTTTGACAGCTGGGCCACCGGCAGCTGAAAGGCTTTTCACCTGTTAACAAAACACCCTGTTATTAACCGGGTACACAGCTTGCCTCAGACACTGCTATTTGTTTTCTCCCTGCAGGGATGTGAGGAGGAAGAGCACCCCAGGTTGTTCTGATGAGGTGGAGTGACCTCAGTTCCTGCTCACATCAGTGCTCAGTGCTTTCCTACATCTCCCTCAGCTGATCTTTAACAACAGCCTCTTCAGATGATGTAGAAGATCCTGCAATAGTTCATTCCTGAGGACAGGCCCTTACTGAACACCGTGCTGCGATGTCTGGGCTACTCTCAGCTCTCCAATGAACTAGTGTCAAAGTCACGCTGGCACTCACACAAGTCACAGCTTGGGCTATGGTGAAGACATACTGTTAGTCACCATGAAAATTGTCAGTGACTGTTTAGAGCTTGACCTCAAGTCAAGGAGAGTTTTTCCAGCTCATTCAATTAATTTTAGCTGAAGTTCTTTGAAACTGATGAGTGTAAGTGAATATGGTAGAAGTGACAGAGTTCGGCACAGAGTCTGCTGAGAGACAGACTGAATGTTTCCCACTACTGTCTAAATAAAGTAGATTCACATCTAGGGGGGTGTTAAAGGCTCAAAATATTCAGTATTTTTCTAACATTCCCATGAGCATAATATTCATTTACAACAACACCAAGAAAAGTGCATTCAATTTTAACAAGCAATGCCACCACCTTCTCATAGTTTAATCTGCTCTCTCAATTTTCCACAATGTTTAAGAGGAATTTCAGGCCATGTTTCTGATGCCACAGGAATGCTAATGGAATGCTTTCATTAGCTCAGAGCTCTGCCCAGTGACTCATGTTTCTTTTAGAATTGCATTTTCTTTTTTCTTTTTTTCCCCCCAAAATAGATGCAGTATTTTTAAGTATGTTCAGGTCTGGGTTCTTCAGTGCTGTCTACACACCTCGTACTCTCCAACTCAAGACATACTGTGTCACTCGGACACCTTCTCTTCTTTGTCTCACATTTTGTATATTTCACAATCATCCAGATTCAGGCAAAAGGAGATCTAGGATTGGCATAAATATGTGTATTTTTGTTTAAAAAATCCTGTGCAATATATTTAAGGGCTGTATGTGTTTAAAAATCTACTTTACCCATTTAACATACATGCTGGTAAAAGCACCAACTATGAGTGCATAAAACAGTATGGGACAAAATTGATCTGATCAGACCTACTGATAAAAATCATAGGTTTTATAAAGTGGTCTTTAATCTCAGCAGCACTGGCAAAACCACCCTGTGAACTGTTGCAAGTTGTCTATTACTGGCTAGTTTTTCACTGAGCTACCACAGCAAAGTAGCACAGCTCTGCTGTTTCACGAGCAATCCTGCTTGTCCCCTCGCAACAGGGCACAGCAAACTCTCAGCAGTTCCATACTGGGCACAGATTACTTTGTACAGCTCCACTGTACAGGTATGACAAATCACATTTCCTTTGCTAAAAACGTATATAGATGTCTGGAGTTACCCTTTGCTACATCTTTTTGCTTTCCACAGCAAAGATTGCTGTCACAGTAAAACTGCTTGTGGAGACAAACTTCTCTGAATTTGTAACTTAACAGTTTGTCGGTTGACTTAAAATTAGGATGGAATCAGATGGATAAAACGGTGTTCTGCTTCATCAAGATGTAACATGGAGCAAGTGATGCTGAGCTATGTGTTTTGTTGCAAAATTTAGGAGGTTCAAGAAAGAAAGAGGAATGAAGCTATAGGGCAAGATGGAGATGAAAAATCCCCACCCACCAGTCGTGCTCATTCCCCTCAGGACATGTGTGTTTTACAGTTAGAGGAACATGACACATCCCAACCCACCACTGAGCAGCCGGCAGTGGGCTGCAGGGCGGGCTCAGGCCCACGCAGGGCCAGGCTCCAAGGGGAGCGGGGCTTTGGGCAGCAGGCACAGCATGGAGAGCAAGGGGGAACTAGAACAGAGGTGAGTTTCACTAGAAAAAGAGAGCAAGTTCTTCACTGATGTAGCTAATCTGAGGTAAAAAAAATACTGGAGTTAGGCAAGCCTTGAATTGGCACATCCATTGGCAATGAGATGTGCTGAGGAATGGTGTTTATCCTGGCTTGCTGGCATCTGACAGCCACTCGCCATTTTGTCTCTACCAGAATGTTACCTGCTGATGATTAAGAAAATCCCTTTCTTCATGCAAACGCCCATAGAGCTAGGCTCTGCAGCTCAGCACGGGGCTGTGGGGAACACTCAGGGACTCAACCCTGCCCTTCACCATTGCAGAGTGCACCTGTAGATGTGGCCATTCTCAACTCATAAAATCACAGAATCACAGAATGGTCGGGTTTGGAAGGGACCTTTAGAGATCACCTAGTCCAATCCCCCTGCTAAAGCAGGTCCACCTAGATCAGGTCACACAGGAACCTGTCCAGGTGGGTTTTGAAGACCTCCAGAGAAGGAGCCTCTGCACCCTCCCTGCACTCTCACCTGAACAGTAAAATAGTTTTTCCTTATTTTTAAGTGGAACTTTTTGTGTTCCAGCCTCTTCCCATTACCCCTTCTCCTGTCACTAGATATAACCAAAAAAGTGATGCCTCAACCTCCTCCACCCCTCCTCAGTTTCCTCTTCTCCAGCCCCAGTTCCCGCAGCCTTCCCTCATAAGGAAGATGCTCCAGTCCCCTGATCATCTTGGTGGCCCTGCATTGGACTCTCTCCAGAAGTTCTCTGTCCCTCTTGAGCTGGGGAGCCCAGAAGTGGACACAATACTCCAGATGAGGCCTCACCAGGGCAGAGTAGAGGGGTAGGAGAACCTTCCTTGACTTGCTGGCCACACTCTTCTTGATTCACCCCAGAATGCCATTGGCCTTCTTAGCCACAAGGGCACATTGCTGGCTAATGGTTAGTTTATTCTCAGTCAGGACTCCCAGGTGTCTCTCTGCAGAGATGCCCTCCAGCAGGTCATACCCAGCCTGTACTGGTGCATGGGGTTGTTTCTGCCCAGGCGCAGAACTCTGCACTTGTCCTTGTCCCACACCTGGGGAGGAACAACCCCATGCACCTTTATCCCTTTATTTTAAATCTCTGTTTCCTTTTTGGAAGCCTTAAATATGTGTTTTTATGGTCCAGAGAAGAAAAAAGAATCCTTAGCAGGGAGCAATAGATTTTCAGGCTCCTTGTCCATCTGTACAGAGACTGAATTTAAAAGGTTAAGGCCAGTGTAGAAAACACCATGACATCTAATAACATGTCAAGTGCTCTAAACAGTTGCCTGGTAAAAATACCACATACATAGTGGAAGGGAACAGAAAATGTCGGTTCATAGGAATAATTCTAAAACTTTGAAGGAAAATATAGAGGTTGCTGCAATTGCTCCTTAATGGTGTTTACATTTCTGTGAAGGCAGAGTAGACTAAAATGGCCTCCTATTTTTTAACCTGTATTTATACAGAATACCATGGTTTCTACAAAAAGGTCCCTGAATTTTTGAGTAAGCTTTTACTTTAGTGTCTGTCAGTGTGAGTCTGCAAAAGGCACTCCTTTTATCTTCTGGAGAGATTACAGTACAAGCAGCAACAGCAAGAGCTTTGCCGTGCTATCCTGCATTAGGCTCAGCTGACACTTAGGAGAAGCACGAGTAGGCACGAATACTTTAGATTACAGACCTTTGGCTGAAGCTAGAATTAAAATTTCTGTCTTGTGGGGTTTTTTCAGTAAAGGCTGTAGATCAACTTGACATTTGTAGGCTGAGACCATGACGTTCATTTCACAATAGCTGACAAAATGTATTTTGCCAAGCTGAAATTTCTTTAAACACGAAGGAAGAAAGTGTAGTTTCCAAAATCACCTAAATCCCTTTGTGAAAAGTGACTATGACACCCGAGGAATGTAGCCACACTGAAAAACCAGCATACTCTGAAATTACTTCTGTCATTCTGAATATTTAAGAGCCTTTTAAATAATGTAATTTACAGCAACATTGATTTAAACATTAAAAAAAATAATGAAATATAAATGTGAATAAAAGTTTACGCACTTGTTTTACCTGTATGAGTCCTGGTATGAGTCTTCAGATGATCAGATCTGGAGAACTTTCTCTGACAGGTTTTACACTGGAAAGGCTTCACACCTGAAGAGACAGAAGAAAAATAAAATCCTTATTCTTATATCCCAACACCTTTTGTAAGGGTTAATGAAATCATCTATTTATGGATTTTCAAAAGCTTGGATTTTTTTGTGCTAGTTACTGTAACTGCTCCTCCCAGCTTCATGCCTACACATTACAGAAAGTCATTAATCAGGCTACCATCCCTTTGTAACCTCTTCTCCAATGTCTGGGTCTGAAGCATCCAAACAGCACCCACTTACACTATTGGCCTAAGGAAGATCTGCAAACATTAATGCTGATCCTGTAGCTTCGCACTACTGGCACCATGTATGAGCAAATATGACATATGAAGCATAGAGGTACAGAGCTATACTTTTATATGGTCTCAATAGGTTTAATTTACTTTATACTTCTGCTTACTTTACACACCACACAAAAGGCTTGGGGATTGCTCAACACAGGTATGTTCTAGCATGCAATTGTTAAAAATGTATCATCCCAAGAGAGTCTTTTTTTCAGAGACACTTCCTACATCTCTCAAAAACACCATTTAAGTGGAATAGAACATCTTTAGCAAGAAAAGTAGTAGGTAGAAATACACCACAGAACAGTGAGCAAACCAATTGTCAGACCACTCCCCAGAGAGACAGGAGACCCAAAGCAATTTCTCCTGTGACTCAGCCAGGAGTCATCACCAAATCCTTTTGTCACTTTGAGAAGGGCAGCTGCTCTCACTGTCAGTCTAACCTAGACCTTCAAGAACTCCTAAAACAGGTTGTTCTTGAAACTTCCAGAAATGGTGTATGCACAAAAACCAACACACTGAGTTTGGACTGAACTTGCAAGTCATTTTAGCTGTCTTGGAACACTTGACCTCATAAATGATTCCCTGAGAAAGATACACAAGCCTAGCTAGAACCCAGACCAGCTGGCTGCACCCACTCTCCCTGCTCTGTGTGAACTGCTATACACTTTCCAGGCTGTTTGTGCAATCCAACTAGACAGATCTTTCTCTCCTTGCTGCTCCTAGAATCCTTCCTGAGTTAGCAGAACTCAAGGAAGTCTCAAATCTAAGCCTAAGTGGCTTGTTGAATTAGGATCTCAATCATTATAGCTGGCATGGGTTTTCCTTCTCCACTTCTGCTTTCCACATACAAGTGTGGAATCTGACCTGCCTGACAGGCCACACATACACAGCAGTCACCTGCTAGCTTTGCCACACCAACATCAGAACACCAACAGCAGCTTTTGCCAGCTTACTCATTGGCAACTTCTTGTGGAACTGTTTAGGTTTTAAATATCATGTATTCCCTATATTAGGGATATGCTATAGAGCAAACAGTTCTGGTAAGAAAGCTGTTTCAAAAAGACAGTGGCAGGATGAAAGGGTCACCTTTGCAACCACAGCAGTGCTGAAATGCCAATGAAAAAGCCCAGCTACAGTCCTCTCCTGAAGCTAACTTCAATGATTTAACACTACGGGGGGTTGTGTATGAGCAAAAAGGCATCAGAAAAACATCAGTTTAGAAGGATACTTTTTGGCTTGCAATTCACATATAGGGATGAACTGTAGTGAGTAGAGATGTGTCAACAAACCTGTGTGTCGTCTTTGGTGCCGTTTGAGTTGGTCTGAACGAGAAAACCTTCGTTCACAGTCTTTGAAATCACACTGATAGGGTTTTTCACCTGTAAAGGACAAACAGTTTATCAGAAAACGTGGCTAAATGAGAGAACACACCAACTAGAATCAGAAGATGAAGCGTGTTAGGCTGAAAGACTTTGACCTCTCTCCTGTCTAAAGCATCTTAGTGGTACACCAGGGCTCATTGGCTGCAAAACCTGACAACATGATTGGAATAGTTCTACTACATTGACACTGATATTGAATCTGATTATTCTAAGAGAAAACAGCCCATTAGGTTAAAGCTATTAAAAAAACCACAAAATATTAGGGTTTTATTACGTTTTTCTGCTGGAAAGGAATGGAAATGTCTTGGTTTGTACTTCTCTGAAAACCGTATGAAGCCTTTTACACCTGTTTCAGTAACACGTAATTTGTAAAAAGGAATAACTTGCAGTTTGCTCTAAACTGGATTTAAAGCAAAACCAAAACAAATGATATCCATGTAGCTGGCAATTTTAACCACATTAAGTGAACTGAAAGAAAATGAGGAAAAAAAAACCCAACAAAACACCAACACAGAAAACTACATATTCTTCCTCAAAACACCAATGATGTTTCTTTCACAAAGCATCATCAAACAGAATTTCCTATGGAGCTGCACATCTCCTGCAGGGAAGGCTATGAATGATTGCAGAGCCCCACATGAACACAAACTCTGCCTCCACCTCCCATAGAGTTCAGCAGAAATCCTCTGAATGGGTTTTCTCTGGGATGACAAGTGTCATCCTGACTTTTTTTCTAAAAACACAGTCCCAGCAAGCTAGAGTCTGAAATGAACATGGTTTTCACTGCAAAGGACTTCACCAACCACATAAACATACAAAAAGAAATGCAACAATCGAGGAGCTTGAGGAAAGGGAGAATCACTGCTGGCATGTAGCATACCACAGAGTCAGGGAATTTGGCCAGCACAAAAAAAAACCAACCCAATCCTTATGCTGCTACAGGAGGAGCAATATGAGCTTCCAAAACTGATTCATGTCCAGTCTAAGGCCCTTTTTACAGCTCTATAGCCTGCACAGTGGCCTTGGCACAAGAAGCAATGAAACATCTCTCACTGCAAAGCTGGGAGGATCCTGGGTTTTATCTGGAAGAGACCAGCTGGGATCCGTTTTGCCTAAAGTGGAAAGCAGAGATGTAGAACAAAAGTCTAGTAGGAATGACCTAAAGAAAAACATCAGCTGAAGTGAGCAGGGGCTTTAACTTCTTTGGGTATATTTTTAACACACATGTCAATCACCTTCATAGATCCTCACTGCAAGAGTCTACATTTCTGATTTTATGACGATGAGGAGATATATTCTGGTTGCACTGATAATTCTGATGTTCCAGTGCAAACTAGCTTAGTTTTAAAGCAGAAGCTTTCTGATGCAGGTGACATCTCTTAAGCAGCATGTTGAGGAGATCTTTCCAAATTCAGACTCATATAGCTAAGATCAAAATTTTACAAAAGCAACTAAGCCTGTGAGAATAAGCTAGCTTCCTGTGACAGTCACCCAAAGGAGTTTACTGAATCTCAAACCTAGGTGTGGACAATTTCCATGTCTGCTGTGCTTAATTTATTAGCATAAGGGATTAAAGTTGCCACAGGTGTTTGAAATAGTTCCCTACACTTTGACCGCAAGGACTCCCTGGGGGGTGCCTGCTTTTCAGAAACCACTTAATTCCAAGGAATTCAGCCCTTTGGCAGATTTAAGAGGGGGGATGTCAGCAGAGCAGAATGCAGTGACAGGGTGATGGTCTGCTAATTGCAATATAAATGCAGAAGATGGTTAAGGAGGTATTTGAATTAAATAGAGGGTCTGATGGCATATAGATGGAAGTGTGTCTTTGCATACTTTGAAATATAATCTTGATTAAATTAAGGACAAATTTAACCAATGCATACATTAAATCCAATAAGCTTACACAGAGATATGA
Source organism: Urocolius indicus (assembly GCA_013401255.1). Lineage (NCBI taxonomy): Eukaryota > Metazoa > Chordata > Aves > Coliiformes > Coliidae > Urocolius > Urocolius indicus. The sequence goes on along the minus strand of WBNH01004176.1, from coordinate 860,689 downwards.
TGACACTGCATGGAAAGCAACCAAACAAAAAGAGGCACAATATAACTCCTAATTTCCCTTTCTTTCTACATCTTCCACATCAGCTAGTACCAAGCAAAATGCCTGACAAAACTGACTTTCACATACCAGTTCAATCCCATAAATTTTACCAGAACAGGACAACAGAAATGTCTCAGATTAGAAAAAGTCAGTTAGTATTTCATTAAATCTCTGCACCTAGAGGGGTAGGAGCAGTGTCCAGTTTCCCCAGGTCTATTAAAGCCTCTCCAGTAAAAGGCTAAAGTCTCTTAAGAGATGCAAGATATCCCATAATGCTGTGACCTTCCTCTGTAACCACATACAAAACAGGAGGTGAAGATGAACCTTCACCAGTCACAGAATCACAGAATGGTCTTCTCTCTGCAGCTGAAGGCTTCCACAATTATTTACATGTCATTACTGAAAGGGGGCACATGAAAGAAAGGCTAAACAGTGTATAATGAATTGGTCAAGATGAGGGAGGATGGAGGGAACAGCAGTTCTTTAATATTTATGAAAAGATCTAGAAAAAAATAAAGCTCAGTGATCACAGAACAAGTAGGAATCAGCCTTTGCACGTATTGCAAAACTAGAAGCAGAAATGCTTCTAACAAAAAAATCCTGTTGCTCAAAAAATAGTCAACTTCAACTAGAGGAAGCTTGCACATTTTCTCTGGACCAAATTCATTTCCCCAGGTGCATGGCAAACTGAAATTCCTACTGCTGTAGCAGTTGTAGAAAACATTCACAATCATTGCAGTTAATGAAGGAGTGCTGCACGAGCAAAAGCTTGCTGCTGACATGCAAACCTGAGGAGGGGAGGCTGATTTTGAAACCAGATTGCAAGTCTGAATGAAAATTTGAAGGTTTGTCTGTGTTCTCTTCACCAATTTAACTCCTTTTTCTTCTATATCAACTTAATCACGAGTACAACACCATAACCACAACTTTACCTTCCTAAAGTAACATTTTCTATTCATTATAATTTGCTTTTCTATTTTCTATTCATCATAGTTTGCTTTAGCAAACTTAGGCAAAGTCCATTTTTCTGTATCTAGTAGAGAACCTTTGTAAGTAATGTTTTCTGTCATCTTCACACCATAGTTCAGGTGTGAGATGTCATGACTGTTTTGAAACTCATATTTTACATACGTAAGTGTTCTTACTTTATGCCATAGAAATGAAAGCCTAAAAGCAGTTCAAGCTGAGGGAAGCCAAAGGTTCACCCAGCCCAGCAAGTCTCTCACCATAGCTCACTGAAGATGCTTGCAGGAGAGCACAAGGATGCAGCAATACTTTCCCCAGACATTCTCCTCGTAATCAGCAGTTCACAAGGTAGCAGCTTTCTGAGACAAACGTGGCTTTGTATCTAACACTCATTAATGGAGTTTCTTCCCACTAATTTGTGGGAAGAACCACTCTCAGCGGTTTCTGGGACCCCCATAAGCTGTCAGCTTCCACAGTGTTCTGCAGAATGGTATTCCACAGCCTAAGCATGAAGGTTAGCATTTCAAAGCAACATTGACAAAAAGAATGTTATCCTGGAAGCAACCACCCCAGACCCTTGGGAGGAGAGCTGTGCAGCCCCCAGCTTAGGCATAGCTACACTCATCCATCAGTTTCTCATCTCTATATAAAGAGGACACAGTTCTATCTTTCAAAGATATTGTAAAGATGAACTGCAGTAATGACTGTGAGGCATCTAGCAGCAGATGACACATACCATAGTAAAAGGGTATTTGCTTTTGTGAAAGCAAAGAAATCATTATTAGATGATCAGGATAAAAACTGTTATCAGACTGAACTACTTAAATTAGACTGAACTACTTAAAACCCCTAGACACTCAGAAATTCACTACTGAGAATCCCCTACCACATACACAATAATCTTCCTGATTTACAGATTCTCATACTTGGTCATACAAATTCGTACCTGCAAGTTGAGCATATTTAGGCTGAAGAATACCCCTGGCAAACAGGCAGAAGATATTTCCTCTGCAAAGATGCTCAGCTTTCAGTTAGGATAAATCAAGTTTTCCAATGTGTGGCACTGAACCCAAAGGGTCTCTGGCAGGAATGTTGATGTTTCCACCATAAATGAAATTTATGGAGGTCTAGACATCAATTTGTTTCTGCAAAGAAGTCTCTGAACTCTTTGTCACGGGATGACAACTCACATTAATTGCTGTACTGGTGAAAAGTTGTGTGTATTTTTTTGCATTTCCTTTCAGAGGTCTTTGCTGCAGCAAAATACACCAAGATAAGAAAAAAGCTTTTTTGGCTGAACATGTTTCAATAGAGGCATTGTTAACAATGGATAAGCAGGCTTGGAGGGCACAAAATGTCAACATATTTTCAACTAAAGCTATGCTGAAACATTGGTAAAAAATGATTACAGAATCCAATTTTGGATTTTGCAGTACTGCAACTGGTGAAGAATGAAAGACCTGATGAGCCAGTCCCCTGCAAGTATCTATTATTGAAAGAAAAAAGATAAGCAAGAGCCAACATTATTCTGCCAAGATACTATCTGCTGGTTAATGTTAGATATGTGTAACAGCTTGTTTGCAAATCATGTGTTCATCATTTTAAAAATTGACCTAGCAGTACACTCAGGAAAGTGGAAGAGCTTTGCACCCATGAGTGAATCCAGAACCACCTTACATGAGGATTAGTAAAATCTTATGTTGCTATAGAGAGGGAGACCAAACACAATTAAATTACCCTCCACTTGAGCTGACATCTGACAGCTCTCCTGACTGTAGACTGGCTCATCAGGATTCCTCCTTACCAAAACATTGAACCAGCAGTAGAATAGATGAGTAGAAATATTAGCTGTTATTTCTGCCAACTGCTTTCTGTCTAACGTGCTAATTCCTCCAAGTCTCATTTCTGTACTGAGTAGACAACTCTAGAATGGGGTTCTGGAATTCACTGAGTTACAAACAGAAAGGTGATCAGAGAGCCTAAGAGACAGCCACATCATTATCAACATAAACCAACAACTTGAGTCATACTGGCCCCTTATGCCCTAAGATAAAACCAAACAGGTGGAGAGAAGAAAGAAGGCGCAGAGATGCGTGAACTGTAGCTACAGTAACATCAACAGGACACACACATTCTTCATAGCAATGGCTGATCTGCCCTTGGAGAAAACTGTTTTCCAAATTTTGCTTCTGGCCAGTCAGCTCTTCACGAGCAGGAGGCACAAATCAGGGTTAGGCAGAGAAAGATGAAATTACAGAGGAAACAGATTTGCATCAAAAAAGTCAGTTCAACAGCTCAGAACTGCTGAAGAGCACAGGACTGGAAAAGACCATTAGGGTCAGCAAGCCCAGAGTCTGCATCACACCAAGCAGCCAAGAAAATACACAGTCACAAGCATTCATAGACTGTCCACCCCAGAAGCTCCCATACAGTGTAATTCACCAAGCACTCCCTAAAATAAGCAGAGACCACAGAAAAAGACAAGAAATAAAGGGCATCATACTGTAAGCCTGTGCAGCAGATGGTAATTTGGTAAGGAAAACTTCCAGGCAAATGGGTAGTACCCATACAGCTGGCTGAGGACAAAAACCTGCCAGCCTGATGAAGGGGAGAACTCCCTTCTGATCCTAAAGCTGGATCCATTGGCCAAACAGGTTACCCAAGCAATTCTCATACCAACACTGCACTACTCCTTCCTTCCTCTTTTCAGCTGCAACCATCCTCACAAGCTTACATGGCCTTATCAATGGCAATGTTGGTATCAGCAAAAACAAGCTTTGAGAATCAAACTAGGCTCTCATGGGAAGCAATTTGCAAAGGTTTGTTGTCAACACAGCAAAATATAGTGGCAGGAAATCTGGGCCCAAAAGAGGGGTTTTGGGGAAATAAGAAACATGATTTTTCTCTACACCCTTCCCCTATCATGTAAACCAAAGGAGGAGGAAGGGGCATAATGGGAGAAGTCTCTCTCGGGATGTGAGACAGTCATAGTCCTATTCTCTATATCTTCTGGGGCTTCTGTGTCTCTACATGCCCAGATTATATGTGGTATAATGCTGGAACTCTCCAGTTAAGGAAAAAACAAAAGATGTAAGCTGAAGTCCCTGTGATGCATCCAGGAATAATACTGTGAAAGCCAAGCAACTAAATAGAATAAAATACGGGACCACAACAAACAAATTGTGACTGTTAAAATGCAAAGAGAAACAGTGCTTATAAGAAAAATTCAGAACTGTTTAGGTGCACTCAAGAAAAATACCAGAGTTAATAGATCCTAAAAGATCTTCACATTTTCTCTTGTTTCCAACTTATTAACAGAAAATAGAATAGCATTTCTGTAGACCTTCATCTCTAAAGACTACGTTTGGCTTACAATCTACCTGATCTTGAACATGTAATCTAAACAACACTGAAGATATTTTGTGGATACTCTGGATGTTTTGAGACTTGCCCATTCAGAAATTAAAAAGGCTTTGTAATGTTCATTTCTCACCTAGAAGCATTTTAGGGAATTAACTCATGTCATTGCATGGTCTCCAAAAGGAAAAGTTTGCACCAATGTTTTATAAGATGTTGAGCAATGTTAGGTCACAGCAGTGTGGCCCACCTCCCTCTTGTCCATGTCATCCCTTTGACCATTGTCATATTAATGGGTAACTGATTTATCCAGAGATTTCTAAATTAGCACAGAAATAAAAATACAGAAGGTGATAAAAAAATACATAAGGAGGGTGTGTAAGGGGATATCATAATTATACATTTCCAGCAGTATAAATCTCGTGGTTACTCTTTGGAAAGGCAGAGCAGAGCATTTGATTTCCATGTTCTGAGATGTAACTTAACGTTGTCTGAACTCAGACAGAATCCAGATCTTAGCCTGCAAATGGCTGGCTTCAGACTCAGATCTTCATGGAAAGATCCAACAGCAAAGAAGCTCATTTGCCAATTCCTGCCTCCATCCCCAAACAGAAAAGGCTTACAAAGGAGGACAAGAGGGTGTTCAATGTCTGGGTTCTTCTTGCCGAGGAAAGTTCTTTCTTGTTAACAACATCTAAGATCTGAAGCAAGTTTTGATGGTCTCAAATGAAGGGGAAACAAAGACACCGATTCACAGCCCTGAATGATACCCTCTAACAGCAAGAGAGGGAGGGAGGTGATCTACTTGCACTGCTCTATGTTTTTCTTCCCTGGATTCAGAGAGTCTGGGGCATTCAAAAGAGCAATTGCCCAGATGATGGAGCACATTCATACTCATCTGACAGATTCCCGCTGCCCCTGACCCAGCAGATCATTCCTTGCACTTTATGCTATTTGAAAATCCCCCTCCCTACTTTGCCGGTGGGTGATTTCTGGCCAAACTGAGCTGAGCCAAGCCGCCCCTTACCCGTGTGCTTTCTGCTGTGCATCTGTAGATGGGAGAGCTTGAAGTAGCGCTTGTTGCAGCCGGGGTACGCACACATGAACGGGCGCTTCTCACTCGTCTCACTCGCCGACCGCACAATGGTGGGAGCGACTCCTGGCACTCGTCGGACATCCTACAAGCACAGAGATTTCCTAATGAGACGTGTATGTTCTCAGGCTTTTACTCAACACAAACACACAGAGGCACTTCTCCAGGACAAAGAGATAGTGAAAAATACTGGGCTGCAAACAAGCAATTTTATTTTATTCTGTGTGAACAAAGCACAGCCTTAGCATGTGCTCATCTGTTCTCTGCAGAGTATTAAAACTGCTTGAACTGAACTGTACTTACTATTGTCTCACCAAGATTTACAGGCAGGACTAAATGGGTCACATTCTGACCTCACATACAATCACACAATTGGCGTACAAAGTAGTTTTAGGTTTAGAGCAGTGTGAGAGACAAGAGCATGAGCTAGAGTAGCATTCTCTTTATTTCAAATATTCATATGAAGTTAAAGGACGTGGAAAATAATGTATTGGGTTAATACAAATTGGTAAAAAACAAAACAAGGACTGTCTAGGTGGAGCTGGTGAATAGTTCAGCCTTAATGTATTTTGGCCACTGTCACAATGTTCCTTCAAAGACGATCTCCTCCTTCTGGGATAATGAACTTCCCTAAACAATGTCAACTGCTTACTTTTATTCACTCAACAAAAGCTGGCTCACAAGCCTATTTCTGAGATCTTGCCACTGAATAATGACTTGTTAGCTATATAGAAAAGGAAAAGGAGAAAAGATGCTATCTGAAAACTTTGAGGTATGCTGACAACACAGAGAGACACAGAAGAGACGGATATCACGCAACAACTTTGCCCTCAGTTTTAAGAAGGTTGTATCTTTCACAGTGGTGTTTATTGATGACATGACTGTTTCAGAAAGGGAGGAAATTAACTCACATGAATGTAAGTTCCTTCCAAATATTCCCTAATTACTCAGTCATTAGGAAACGATTGCTTATTACTTCTGGTTTAAGGAAATGTGTTTGAATTAGTAAAGTTTCAGAAATCCATAAAAGCAAAATCTGGACTAACACTTTCTTACAGACAGTCATCAGACGTAGGCCAGTCACATGGCCAAAGCTAGAAGTTGGAAACTGTATGGTATATTTTGGGCCATGTTGAGAGGCTGGAAAGGAATATGGCCTCACTGATAGACTTTAGAAAAAGAATTAAACAATTCTAAATGGTTGTGTTCCATTACACCGCAGTGGCTGCAGTGAAGTTGAGACACCTCTGTAAAGCACTTCTTGGTAACACAAAGAAACCACAAACCAAGGATGGATTTACAAATAGCAGTGAAGTAGTAAATGAACATTATAAACAGACAGTGGCTTCCCTGTATAGAATGCCCTAATATACTCACTTGAATGCCTCTAAAAACTCCGTGGGTGTGTATTCTGTACTGGGCCCCACAGCTGTATAACATGGGAGCACTGTGGTTCTCGTTTTCATATCCTGCTGTATGGCTGTAAATAAAGAGGGGAATAATGGAAAAATGAGATATTTTTCAGTACTCAGGTCCATGTGAGAGGTTTCATTTCTTAAGTCAATGATACATATACCAAGTTTGGTTTTATAGCCAGGATATCTAAGCTCAAATGAAATTCACCAAAGGCAGCCTGCTCTGCCTTCATGTGGACCTGCTCCCACTGGCACAAGGCACTGACTCCATCCATACATCTGTTGGTAGCCATTAAGATAGTCCAGTAAAAAAGGAAAAAAACAATCACAATTTGAACTCTGATGTATTTCCACAATGATTTTAGGTAAGAGGAAAAAATCCACATAGCAGCATAACTGTGTCATGTGCACATGTACACGTTATTTATCAGTTAAATGTGGGGCTGGCTATTGCTAATATCTTTTGGAATGAGCAAAATGCCTCAAGTTTCACATTAAGTGCAGTGGATTTTTGTCAGCACCTCATGACTCAGATATTACCAGATACTACCAAGAAAGTGATGACATTTATAAGAATAGCAGTCGTGTACTCATAAACAGAGATTACAAATCAGTGTCCAAACTATTTATCCCACATATCAGCTCGCAGGATGCACTACAAATTAACCCTTTCTAAAAACTAAAAAAAAACCTAAAGCAGCCTATCCCTACTAGCTATCAATTTTCAAGACTCCTCATGCAGCATCATCACAATAAATTTAACAATTTGTAACCTTTGTTGTGTTTTGAAAGTGTTACAACCATATCTTTCATCGAATTGTATTCTTCAAAATCCTGTGTTCTCCTGTCCAGAATGTCAGGTACATTGCTGTGTTCTCTGTTTGCAACCTTCTCAATGTCAAGACTATGTAAATCCATTTTAGGGTTTATTTTTAAATGCTAACATTTAAATGCTACATTGTCCATGTATTAATATACATTGGCAAAGCTAATTGCTCATGTTTTACACTGCACTAGAAATTAGAAAGCCCAGAACAAATCCCAAGGGCACACAGCTAGGGACAAAGATGGATACATAGGATGTTATCCCAGTCTTTGCCAAATGCTTGCAATAGCAATTTGAAGGGGTCCCTGAGGCCCAGACTCTTATTTCACTGGTCCTCCCTTTCTCTCCACTCAAAGTTCATGTGCAGAGTAGAATTACAAAGAAGTTTTAAACCTCTTAAGTGATTTGCAGAACAGGCAAAGGAACTGGAATGCAGGAGGTGTCTATACAGATTCTGAACCCCGGTGAACAGGAGGCGAGCAGTACTTGTGAACAGCTCTTAACTGCAGTGTGCATTGTCTTCCCCAGCATTCAGCCCCACAGCAGTTGCAAGCTCCCACCTGGCAGACCATAGGATCACAGAATCACTTCAGTTGGAAAAGACCCTTAAGATCAACGAGTCCAACCATAAACTCAGCACTGCCACATCCACCACTTAACCGTGTCCCTCAGCACCACAGCTGCATGACTTTTCAATGCCTCAAGGGATGAGGCTCCATCACCTCCCTGGGCAGCCTAAGCCCATGTTTAACAACCCTTTCAGTGAAGTTCTCCTTAATCTCCAACCTAAACTTCCCCTGGCACAACTTGAGGACATGCCCTCCAGTCCTGTCACTTGTTACTTGGAAGAAGAGATCGATCCCTCACCTCACCATAGCCTCCTCTCAAGTAGTTGTAGAGTGATCACATCTCCCCTAAGCCTCTTCTTCTCCAAACTAAACACCACTCGTCTCCTTCAACCACTTGTCAACACACTTGTTCTCTGGACCCTTCACCAGTTCCATTGCCCATCTCTGGACATGCTCCAGCACCTCAAGGTCCCTCTTGTAGTGAGAGGCCCAAAATTGAACACAGTATTCAAGGTGCAACCTCAGATATGCTCCTTTAGATCAATTCCTTTGCTGCTTAAAAGACCAGTTTCAAATCCTGGCTCTGCCTGGCTATTCCAGTCAAAGGCTACATCTTTTCGGAAGGCATGCTCTGTTCATTTCAATTTTAAGTGGCAAATAGGTGATCATAATGAAATAAGTTATAGTGTGGAAGCAAGAAAGCATTCCTGATCTGTAGTAATATCTGTAATAATAGATACAGGAAGATATAATTTTCTGATTTAAATGGATCAAACTCTTCTCTAGATATGTACCATGTCCAACTAAATAAGGTGTCCTGTCTGCTCAGGGCCCAGATGTGGCCTCTTGTTCCCTAATACAAGTAACAAATGAGCATATGCTATTACCATTTGCTGAATTCAGGTTCCCCACCAGCACCAAATGTTTGTGTCTATTTAAAGGCAGCAAGTCCATAGATTTAAAAAAAAAAAAACAAAACAGCTTGAAAAGCACCCAATCCATGGTGAGACTCATGTTGGTCACAAATTAAACAGTGCATTTTAAACCAGGAATGGAAAGAACTACCATTTGCAAGGAGGAAGTTTGGCAGTAGAAGCTACTGCTGATCTGTAGCATGGCAGTAACTCAAGGGTAAATGGGAACTTCAGCATTAGTCACCCCAAGTAACCGTGTGAGCTCTCGTTCATGCCTGTACACATTACAACCTTACACATCACAATAAACATGAGACACTGAGTTAGATAAGGAGAATTCCCAGGACAGAAACTTTAGAAGGAGGAACAGGAATATGCAGTAAAAGCTTGTACCACAAAACACAGACTAACTTTCCCTCCAAATTCACATGGTTTTGATCTTTCAGTGATAACCATTTTTGTAAAGACCAGTCAGTTCGGAAATAATCCCTCCCAGGAATGAGAAGCAGCATGAAGACCCTTGCCTGTGCCCTAAGGAATGACTCTGTGAATGAGAGGTATCCTCCAGATGATCTCCATCTCAATTTTTATTGCACAGTTGGGAAGCCTTCCTACACATTCAACCTTTTTCACACTTCCTCCCATTACTTCTGGTTGTACTTCATTAAAACTATACATACAAGTGCAAAGCCTTGAAGATTAAAACCCATTTTCTAAGCCTCCTGACTGATAATATACTCAGCAACGAACAGCTATCTACTTAACCAGCCCCCTAGGAGACACTCTTTAAGAACCACGAAGACTAGTTCCCATATTACACTGGGCACATTTCCATCAGCAATGGCTGGTACCCAGTGTGCTTGTACATGTCATGACAGCAAAAGGGATCACGGGAGGATCAAAAGGGATCACCAATTTTCTTGGTTAAAATACTATTAATTCACTATGAAGCCCTATGGGATCATCTGACCTTCAGGGAGATGGATATTAACAGATTAGTGTTCCTTTCAGTTAGCAGAGAAACTGGAACACTAAAGTTTTCACAAACCATCTCTACACCATTGCTCTCCTGACTTCAACCTTTACTCTGCATCAATAGGAACCTCACTGTGAAATACAGAGGATTATCTTCCAGCCTCTTTATGTATCCATGATGTATGCCACAAAATGTATATTACAGTTTGCACAGTTGGCTTGTTTCATATTGCTGCAATTTATATCCTAAACTAAAAGGACTGATAGAAGAACTGATACAAATATCTTAAATACATTACTGAAACTCAAACACCTGCTTTATTGCATGCAAGAGATAATGATCAGATGGAATGACACATACATGAGCAATATAAGTAACTGATGAATTTATACCTGCAGTACATTAACTAAATGGAAATCTTAAGAGGGTAGGAGATTCCTTGACTTTCATCTTTTCTAGTCAGGCGCTCTGTGTTTAACTAGGCAAAGAGACAATGCCTTACACACTTAGGCCACCAAATCTACCAGTATGATAATGAAAAATTACCCTGATAGGCTCTCAGGACTAACTAACAGCCTAGGTTTCCACCAAAGCACTGCAATACATGCACTCCAGATCCACTAAGGTATGCATTATAAATTAAAGAGAAGATGCATTAGGAATTACACCATGCCTTTCAGACGAACAGTGATAATCCAGGCCAGGCAAACACTGATACTATGGGAGAAACGGGCTTCTGTGACCAGGACCCACATGTTCTCTCCCAGGAGCATGGGCTCCTCAAGCAATACCATGGCAACCTGGAGAGCTGCCAAAGCAGCTGCTCACTGCCATGCTGCAAGTGCACTCAGAGCATGGGCCAAGAGCACGGCCAAAGCTCCTGCCCCAAGGAGAAATTCAGCCAAAGTCAGGGCAGGTAATCATGGGGTTAACAGCTGAATTAACCAAAGAAGGAAAAAAAAAGCCAACCTCCCCACTAAGGCCCAGAATGATACTCAGGAGATACTGTAGACCAATTCCTCTACAAGTCCTAAATGGAGTCAAAGCTAAGCAAGGCCAGACGCAGCAAAACTGATCTGTCAGGATCCAACTGAAATTTTTGTCTGAGCAAGGACTGAGGGATTTGGCCTCACAGTCTAGTTCTGCCTTTATTTGTAAATACACAATTCCCTTTAACTTCAATGGGAACCACACAAAGGCAGAACGGGACTGTATTTAGAATTCGAGTTAGTTGGTGAAAAAAAGGACTCTATATATTTTGTACTCTGGTTCTTAGCAGCCAGAAACAGAGCTGGAAATGTAGCCATAAAGTGTAACTCTAGATAACTGGGAAACAAAGACTTGATACTTCTGCAACATAAAACTAAGCTAAGCAAGCGCTGGGCTGTGCTGGGCTGTGCTGTGCTGTGGAACATTTCAAAGTGCTTGCCTTTACCATTAGCCCAGCAAATCCTCAACACTTGGAGTGTAGCTCTTTTAAAATGATTAATCTCACAGTTATACAGATTGTACAGAGATTAATAAAAATGAAGGTTTTACAGATGAGCATGTGTGATGAAAAACAGAGCAGCTTTAGAGAGTTGTATCAATCTAAGTGGTTATTAAAAAAACCCTCATAAAAGATGACATTCTAATCTGAATATTTTAAAAAATAATCAAGCTGCAATTTCTCTCTCACACCATTTTTACTTTGTTAAACTGAAATTGTCTGTCTAATGTATAAAGCAGTTACAACTTAATCTGAAGCATTAAGCTTTTTATTATTATTTCATAAACCAAAAAAGGGAAGCTTTAGGGCATACTGAGGAGAGCTAGAAAATTTCAGATGAAGCGTGAATACACATTGATTCATGAGCTTCAGACTTGGAAGAATAAAAAAAGCCAGAAAGCAAGATTACATAAAACAGGCACCACATTAAGCCTCAATTTAATTGTGTTTCAATGCAGGAACAGGAATTTTAGGGTTTAGAAACAGAGCCAAAAATGAGGCAAAGTGAGGGTGTGGGTTAGTCCCGTTGATAACAGAACATAAAGGAAGAGAAGTAGAGCTAATTCCCTCTGCTAAAATATTTACCATCCTAGCACCCTGGGAAAAATATGTATGGAGACAGCAAAAAGATTCTGATTAGCTATACAGAAGATCAAGTTTCTGCCTGCTTTTTGTCTAATACTATTACAGAGGGTGGAGTATAAAGCTGTGTTTTTATCTGCACTTCCCAAGGCAAAGGAATATTGAAAAACGTGATTTCACAGATCACAGCCCTTCTGCCATCTTCAATGAGAAAACCAGCTGGTTGATGAAAAGAAGGCACTGGATTTTGAGAAGACCCTAGTCTCTCTGACTTCAGTAGTCTTTGGTTTGAGTTTTTTTACCATTGATCTGAGTGGAGTCAGGATTTCAACCAACACTTCCCTTCAAAATGAGCCTCTCAGCCTTCAGTGGGAACGGGGAAATTCAGTATTAGAGACAATGGTCATTGTCCATTTCTAATTCTTCTTGATTGTAGAACTGAACCCAAGTAGGAAGTTTTGTACCTCCAGATTTTACTAATAATATCACCAAAGTTGAACAGAAAAACCTTTACAATTCACTGCTAAGCAAAATGAGTTTTGGCTGTCTTGTTTTAGATGCAGGTTCAATAGTGTTCTACAGACAGCATATCTAATTTTCCTTCCAGTGAGCCTGAGCAACCAAGAATAAACACACATTTCCCTGGAACATATTGACTGTTTAACACCTCAGCAAAGCCAGAAGGGGAAAATCACTACATTTTCTCAGGTTATATACTTGATTTCAGACGACTGTTGGAAATACAGATCAAAACCTTTTACCCAAGCAGCTGAAGAGTCAGCTATGCAATATTTCTCCTCCAAGACTTGCTGCTGGGTGTGTGGTTACACTTCTTGTTGTATAATTTCCTGCTTGGTTTAAGCTATTTTCATGTCACTGTTACACAGAACTCATTCAAATACCAAGGAGGGGTTTATAGTCATGAGCTCTATCTCTACAACATCACCATGAAAGGGAGGGACGTTTTCCAGCTTGGACAAATAATAAAGCAACACAAAAATATTAAGGACACAAACTGAAGGGAAAGGTGTCGACTATGTGAGACATCTGTTTTGAAATGTCTGAGAGCTGAGTTCTCTGGGTAATAAGCAAAGGATTCACCAACTTTCCTGCAAGAGTATAAATCTGATCTCAGCTGCTCTAAACAAAACACCACAAAATAAGGAACAAATAATCAGCAGCCTGAAGAGATAAAACCCAGTCCCACCGCGATGCTCACTGCCTTAACCATGAAGCCTTTGTTTCAGATCCTTAAAGATGTCAGTTGGTGTGACAGTTCTGGCAAATAAGCAGCCAGCCCACCCTTTAGTGTACCAGAAGTTCAGAAGGTGACAAAGAAGTTTCTGGACGAACAGGTAACACATAATCAGTGTGATAGCTCACAAGGCACTCTTATTCCCTCAAGAGAGTTATTAAGCACAACTCAAACTCAATCTTTTGCACTCAGAACCTAAGTGAAAATCTACAACATAGATTCACGTCACTTGGACTTTATGGTAGCGATAGTGGCATGTCTTCTTCTCCAGGGACAACTCATTGAAGAAAGGAGCTTGACTTGGGCCGTCAGACCTCCTTTTGGTTTGCAAACTAGTAGAAACATTTGGAATTCATGACTGCAGTCATGCTGCCTCATTTCCACCTCTGTCCTCTTCCTGGGACTGCCTACCACATGGTTGTACTCTGCCAGAAGACAACATCTCTGTTCATTTGATGTCTCTCTCTCCACCACTCAGCAACGGCTGGCCAGGAGCTCTGTTCCATACCTTTCACTGCCCGCCTCTGCCTGTCACTCAGGCCATGCCTTCTGCAGTTCCCTAGAGCTTACACCTACTGGAAGCACTCAAAGACTAAAACCCACGGAGATGATGAAACTCCTCAACCTCAGTTCCAATATCCAACATTAAAATGTCCCAGTAGGAGAAAACATCAGGAAAAAAAAAGTCTTCTAAGGCCTCAAAGCCATGGTCTGAAGCAGGCTCTGAGCAGATGAAATCATTTGACAGGAATGATCTTCAAAAGAACTGAAAAGGACACAGCTTTGGACACCCAACAATATCCCTTGCCACATTTCAAACTTCTAATCTGGAATAAGGAGATTTTGGAGTTGATCAGTCCAACACTGGCAAGAATGTAAACAGCTACAACCAGAATGCTGTCAGATAAAGGGCTCCATGATTTTTGTCATAGGTGCTACTAACTAACTCTGCCTGAAATGCATAGCAACAGCATCATTTCAGTGTATTAAACCTACGCTGCACATGAACCCAGAAAGCAAGCTACTGAGCTGCTCTACTGTCAAGTATAAAGTGTATGACCCCTCAGTTTTATATAATTGTAAATAAATAGTTCTCCAACTATTTGCAAAACTCACTGGCAATGTTTCCTTCCTTTTTATAATGTGCCAAAGTCTTACCAGGAAGAAGTGCTGTGAAGAACTCAAGGCAAGGAGCTAAACAAGGACTGTCATCGTTGGACAGAATCTAGAAGCTCTATATTTCAACAGAGAGATTGACTCCAAAAATCTTAAATTACAACTACAAGATTGAGAAAAGCATCTGAAATACTAAACGCCTGGGAATCACTTATGAACAGTTCATATATTTTAAAGATGTAAATCTTGGGAAGAATACCTTATGTTCATGGCAACTGAGATTGGAGGTACTGTGTATTGTAACTCTCAGCCAGAAAAGACAGATAACTATTTTGGCTCATATTACCAGTGATGAGGCTATGTCTAGCACTGATTTTCCACAGATTCTACAATCTTGGCCTATACCAAAACTTTCAGCTTTATTTTACCATAGATCATTCATCTTGATTTCTTTTTTTCCCCTCCTTTCATACATCCTAGGTCACATACTTTACACTGCTAACAGTCTGACTCCTGGACAAGTAAGAAGCCATTTATTTTGTTCAGTACTCCTTCAGTATTTCTATTGTGTCTTTTTTTTTTTTTTTCACTGAGTTCCCCAATGAATAACTTCTTCCTTGCTCTAATAACTTGGACCTCAGTCAAGGTTGATGTGTTTCTCCATTTTGCAGGATATTTTCTTCAGAAGAGACAAAACAGTGTCTAATATTGCAACGACTGATCTTTAAAGGGTACAGCTTAAAGAGGAAATAAAATACACTTATGGGGGGGGATTAAAAAAATAGAGGAAATAACCTTTAAAATGAGAAAATTGGCAGCAGAGACACCGAACTGTACACAATTGTAGGACCTGAGGATCTTCTCTAACCTCAGCAGAACTCCTTGACAGATCTCTTCAGGCTCAATTCTCTTCATTTCCACACAGATAGTTTATTATGCTACTATCTTATTCTAACCTTCAAACATCATTTGTGAATGAGCTAGAAGTAGACCCGTAACATTTTTTTTCCTTTATGACTCTACAGTGCTACACAAATGCGTAGATGAGGTGCTGATGGGTACGGTTTCGTTTAGTGATGGGCTTGACAGTGTGAGGTTAGTGGTTGGACTTGGTGACCTTTTCCAACCGTAATGACTCTATGATTCTACGGACAAGATCCAGGTGGGTGTTTCTGAACTCCTCTTGTCTGCTCGAGACCACGCACTCAGCCACTGAGAACATCTCAAAGCAAGCCAGCAATACCAGCCTTCCATAGGGGACTTTTCATAGCCCATTATCTACTTGGAGCAGAGCAAGCAATCTTTGGCTTTATCTTGGCTAAGATCAAAGGGTGGGTATTTGCTCGTGTTAGTGACGGTGGATGAACAAGGTGAAGATGCAGCAGCGCAGCAGCCTGGCGTGCCCGGCTGCCGCCTCACGCTGCCCAGCGCGTCAGAGGAGCGCTGAGCCGGAGCAGGGCTCCCGGAGACGGCGGCCCTGGCACGGAGCGCGTCGCGCCGCCCCGCTGCCTCCCGGGGCCGGGCGGGAGGGCGGCAGGAGGGTGCCGGCTGCGGGATGCCCGCCCGGCCGGGAGCTGCCCCCTCCGCGGCCGCCACCCCGGCGGGGCCCCGCGGCGCCTCGGGGCCTTCCTGCCCGCCCGGCCGCAGGAAGCCCCGCGGGGGAGGCGGGCCGGAGCCTCTTCCCGGCAGGTGGGAGGGCGACAATGGCCGGGAGGAAGGAAGCCGGGAGGCGGCAGGGCCGGGACACAGGACGCACCGCCAAGGCGAAGGGAGGGAAAGGGAAGGGAAGGGGCGACGGCTCGAGGAGCCGAGCGCGGAGGGGCCGCAGCTGCCCCGCCGGGCCCGGCCCTGCTTCCCGGCCCGGGCACAGCCTTTCCCCGGACCCCGGCACCCCGGGCCCGGCCCGGCCGAGCCCCACTGCGGCACCTGGCAGCGCCCCACCGCCCCACCGCCATCATCGCCACTGGTTTTAAGACCAGGGTCAGCTGTAGCCCGATAAGGAGGCACTCCAGAACCGGTGGGTGTATTTGTGTGCCAGCGATCGGACTCGGGTTGCGAAATACAGGATAAGTGTTCGCTCGGTAATAACAGCTGCACCAGGACAAGAGAGCGGAGAAGAAAGAAAAAGCACCTTACCCCTTCAGCGTGGATCCCAAGTTCATTTGATTCCATGTCATGCATTCAAGCTGTGAGGTCATTTGGTACAAATTGTCACTGTTGTGAAAATAGGCAGAATTAGAACTAAAATTACAGCGATCAAATAAAAAACAATACGTCCAGCAGCAACATTTGTTGTTATTGTGTTCAAATATATACCAGTAGAAAGTTAAATTCTTTTATATAATCTCTTTTCTCGACGTATAAAAAAGGAAAGGAAAGGAAAGGAAAGGAAAGGAAAGGAAAGGAAAGGAAAGGAAAGGAAAGGAAAGGAAAGGAAAGGATAAATGAAACGAAAATAAGATAAAATAAGGTGAAGAAAAGAAAAATAAAAGACAGTGGCTAGGACTGAAAAGTCTCTTTGAATCTGCAAGCCTCACAAACTATTAAAAGCTAGAAGTGGAAACGTAAAACCTTTTCCTTACAGAACAGGAATACCCGGTATTGACACATCGAAATTACTGAAACTCCTGTAGGCATGCAGCGAGCCACCGGAGTGGATGGTTTTTAAAAGCTGTTTTCACCAGGAGTGTGAGAGACCACGTGGTGAACGGGGCGAAGCGGCTATCGCGACTTAGTGATGGATGTCACTGCACAGAGGGGCTTGACAAGCAGGAGACGAATGGAGTGGCCGGGCGATAAGCGAAGCTGCCCGCTGGCACACGCGCAGCCAGAGCACAGCAGAGCTCGCGCGGGGCTGCTGCAGCCGCGGCTGCCCGACCACCGCCTCCCTCCCGCAGCGGCAAACGCGGGGCGCTGACCCGCCGAGCCCCGTCGAGCGGTTCGCCCGGCCCGGATCCCCCGCCCGGAGGCGAAGGACTCCCCGCGATACCGAAGAGATGCAGCCGCAGCCGGCGGGCTCCCCGCGGGGCTCCCCCCGAGTGGGCTGCCGGGCAACCCCCCCGCCCAGGGGCTCTCCCCGGCGGGCGGCAGGAGGGAGCGAGGCGGGAGCCCCCGGGCCTTTCAGCCGGGCTATGTAATTGATGTCGAGGAACAGCCGCGCACAATAAACGCAAGTCTCCCTGTTGATTAATGACACCTAAACGCGCTGGACTTTGGCGGTGCATTTATATCATTCTGTTATTAGAAGAGGGTATTTTCTATTTTCTTTTTTCTTTTTTTTTTTTTCTTCGTGGCAGGTAGAAGCGACCTAAAAATGTCAGATTCCAGTGGGAAGCTTTTGCATATAAAAACAAATTAAGTGACTTCAATCTTGAAGTATGCGTAATATCATTTGTCAGTATCACTGGACACTATTATTCATTAGTGTGTCTGAAGTGCTATTATGCTACTACAATGTCCCGCATATCAGCTCGGGAATTGTTAAACTCTCCTGCAGTTTCCCCATTCGCAATAGCAGTCCGTGCTGGTCTGTGCCAACTACATTTTGCAATTCCACGAATTCTTCCTGTAATGCTGCTGTAATTAATTCCTCCAGGACTCTGATTTTTATTAGAAGTGCCCGCCCGATGCATTTACAGCAGGAGATTTCCCTTTAACTTTCTTTCACTTGACAGTTCATTTATAAGAGCCTCCCCCACAATATCCACTTTTTCCCCTCCTTTGCTTTTTCATAAAGCAATACACTTATTCATCTTGTCACTCGCTCGCAGCCACCGTACCGCGTGCCGCCTTTGGGTGACAGTGTCCGAAACAAACCGCTCCAACACCGGCGCGGTGTCCAGCGCGGGGGAAGCCGCAGCTCTCCGACCAAAGCTTCCTCCGTTCCCCTCCCGCCCCCATTTACCGCTTCGCCCCCGGGTTTGCAGTCCCGACCGCGGCTTAATGGCAGAGCCCGAGCCGGCCCCAGCCCCTGAAGGGAGCTCAGAGTTCGGGCAGGCGGAGCGACCCGTAGCGCCTCCTGCTAAACCCCGGCTCGGTCGCAGCCGGTCCCTCCGGCTCAGGCCGGCCCCGGCAGAGACCCGCGGCCGTCGCCCGTCGCTTGCGCTCCCGCTGCATTGCGGTGGGGCGGGAGTAACGAGGCAGCAGGAGCCCGGGCAGGTCACGCCAGGGCAGCGCGGCTCGAACCCTGCGGCAGCCCTCGGCGCCGAAGCCGAGCGGGGCCGTGTTTCAGCTGCTCGAACGGGACGTTTGGCTCGAGGGCCTGAGAGTGAATTCCCGCGGGATGCGCTGCAGTGTCTCGGCACACCTTGGGTGGACTATGTCCCGGTACCGGGGTGCCCACGGAGCCCACACACACACACACACCTCTCACAGGGCCTTCATAGGGCGTCTGTGTGACCTCTGCTGCCGGCAGTGACCAAGGGAGAAATCTCGTTTCTGTGGAGATGCTGAGCTCACGACCCTGCGAGTTTCACATCTCGGAAAAAAAAACCACGGGATTGCCCCAGCTTTGACTGAACTGTGTGAAAGTGGCCCCGGGCCGGGAAGCAGGTGGGCCGTTTGCCCGGGGGCCACCGGGCACCGACCCAGGATACCACATCTGACATGTGACAATGAACAGGGCATCCCTAACTCCAGTTAAAGCCTCACCATGGTTTACTATTGACAGTACCGTGAGATGATCTCACGGAACTCCTGGCTCCTCTCGATGAGGTTTAAAGGATGAGAAGGTCTCCAGAGATGTGCCTGCACCGATTCCAGTCTGAATCCTTGGCCCTCCAAATGGCCACAAAGAAGACACTAAAAATAACTTATTTTCATTACAGAGATGCTTTTAAAGAGAAACGAGAGGAAAGGGGAGGAGGGGGGAACATTTCTACAACGGGGATTAATGTAAGTTGGAGTGGAATAAAAGGAAGTCAACGCTGAGCAAAAAGGGAACTTAAAAGGAAACCAGTAGTAGATCATATAGAGTTTGTTTTGGCCTGCATCACAGCATTACCGAGTTCTTGACCTCTGCACAGAAACAGCTATAATCTGAACTCAGACTCCTCCACTTTTAAAGTCTTTGTAAGTGTGACTCACAGTAAATTTTCAACATCGAGCATGTTTACTACATTAAACAGCGCGAGGTAGAAAAGTTCACAGCACCATTTTAACGGCCCTACAAACGATAGTCTTCTAACGCGCGCTCGCAATCCACGCGGGTCTGTCCCCCGGCTATCAACAACGGGCGCGGCATTCCTTGGCAGCGGGGCCGGCCGCGCTATAAACACACAGCACGCAGTTGCCGAGGCGAGAGAGTTCAGAGATACTTTTGCTTCCAGTGTAAGAATTACCATCTTTTAACCATTTCTTCCAAGCTGTCACCCTCCCGATTGCTTTGACGTGGTGCGAGAGAGAAGGGAGCGCTCTCCAGCCGCGGGCCCGCCCGAGTCCTCCCCCGAGCTGCAGCGAGTCTGGCACCCGAGACTGGGGGTCTTATTCCCGCAGGGACCCCCCGCCCACGCCGTTCCCCTCCGCGCCGCTCCCCGCGGGACAAACGACCCCTTGCCGCCGCGCTGCGAGCGGGACAGGCGGCAGCGGCTGCATGACGGCCTCTTGCACCCAGCCGGGGAAATGATGGGGAGGGGGGAGGCAGCATCAGGAAGAGGGGTTCGCTCCTGTGGTTGCTTTTTCGCTGCACTTCTGCTTGCGGAAGATTCAAACCCCTGGCCCTCGATTCGGCGCAACAGAGATCGGGGGAAAGAGGCACGGCGGGAGGGTACAAGGCCGAGCATACCCGAAGCCACGGCTGGGAAGAGACTAGAAACGGTGCCCGTCCGCTACTCAAGCGTCCCGAAGAGGCGCGAAGGAGAGACGGCGTGGGGCTGCCCCATCCCGTCGGGGAGAGGCAACACCTCCCGTTCCCGAGCTCGGTTTCTCCCGCCACATTGCCCTCTCTCCGCTCCTGCCCTCAGCCCGTGCGAGAAGCGATGGACAAGACCAACCCCGCCACGCCAGGGACGAGCAGCATCCCTGCGCGCTCGCTCCGTGCTCCAACCAACAGAGTCCACGGACGCACGGAGGCGCGCTGTGGGCACAGGCACGGCCGCGAGCAGCCTCCCTGCCCGTTGCTGCCGTCCCCGGAGCTCCGAGGTGGTAACCGAGCCCTTAGCTGGCAAACTTCACTCGAACCGCGCAAAGCAAAGCAAATCTTCGTGGGGGAGGTACAAAATAAATATGTTCTTTAAAAAAATCTATCAGTAATAAAGATTCTGCCAGAATTGATTGAGACAGCACAGTGGGTTTTCAGGCTGTTGGAAATGTGGCTAATGTGTCACATCTGTTTTTGCACGGTAATTACCCACACTCTCTCTTGACAACACTTTCTAGGGTAACACGTGTAATAGGAAAATCGTTGTTTCCAGATGCTTTTGACCATGTGCAGGAGAGGACAAGGGAGGCTGCACCTAGATGTACACGGCTGTGTACGGCTGGAGCTGCCCCCTACATGGCACAGCTTCTGCCATGACCCACCCCCACATATCAGCGGTGGCTCGGGTGAGGTTTAAGGGCTTAAATCCTTAATCTACCGGAGTAAGCAGTAAACCTCTCAGGGAGCAGAGTAGGATCAAGTTCAGGAAGAAGTCAACCCCTTAGCACAGTACTGCCCAGCCCCCTGGGCTTCAAGACCCGAGTTGCTGGGCAGGAGGTGGCAGCAGTGGAGCCCTTGCCATGCTGTGCTCACCCTTTCCCCCATGTTTCCTCAGCAGAGACACATGGAGAAGAGAGCTCTAGGCAGGAGCAGCAGGTTCTTCTTGGAAGCACACCTACCAGGCCTAGGCTTGGTAGGAGGGCTGGGGGAAGCAGTGGCTGCCCTCCTCAAGCCTCTCATATTTATAGATTTCCCTGCGAGGTGAGCAATCTCTGTCACTTCAGCACAGGAGCTCACCCCGCCAATTATTCTGCAAGCTAATCTCTCTGGATAGGCTTCTTTCCTTCCTTCATTACCTCATTCCCTCCTTCCCTTGACGTCAACTCACGTTCGTTAGTGAAGTGGCTTCTGGAAGTGACAGAATTTTGTTGTCTCACGTCCAGTGTTGATTAATCTGGGATGATATAACCGGCCTACACGAGATGCCGCTGGCCGCTTCCTTCGCGGAGGCACATTGTTTTGTGTGCGGGAGTTACTTAGCAACTCCAAGATACGGGACTGGATCCAAGTTCACAAAAAGTTGAAGAATAAATTTTGGGGAACTTCTTCGTTCACTAAACACGTTGTAAAACTGCAAGAGATATGCCCAGCCCCTGCGCCAAACTAAAGAAAACGGGAAGCTGTGTTCACAACAGACCCGTCTGCTGGCAAAGAGAGGTCGTGCCTGTAGCAAAGGTCCAGATGTGCCTCTCTCCAGGCAAGAAAACATGAGAGGTTTATTGCCTTATTTTCAATAAACAACCTCCCTGCATGCCAGTCCCTGTTGCTCCTGGGAGCCATTGGAAGGGCTCTTGGTCTGCAAGATGAAGCACCTGGATGGAGCTGAGATGTAATGGCCTGTGCCACACTCTGCTGTGCACCAGCACTCACAAACACATCTTCCCGGCCTTAGGGAAGAGCGGTTGTGGAGACTGCAGCACCCGGCACAGGGAGAAGGCACAGGGATAGGGAGGGTGCCCATCCATAGGGCAGGTGTGCAGGGAAGGGGCGGTGGAAACGGTGCCTGCCTCTAGATTGGGATTGGGAGCCCTGCAGCCTGCGGCTCTGCCAGACACTTCACCACAGCACGGATGAGCACAGTCGCGCAGCTCACAAAGCCTTCACACCGCGGCTCCAGGACAGGTGCGCTCCAAGGAGGCCAGGCAGCCTGGTTTCCCCCTTCCGAGCCGGCAGCATCGGGCCCAAGTCCCGCGGGGGATGCTTGACCAGCGGCATCGCTGCCTGCTACCCGCAGCCCCTGGCTACAGAGGGCGAGGCGTCCCGGGAAAGCTCTGAGACACGGCAGGGCTCGGGGTGGAGGGTGCGGCATCTTGTTTTGTTTCGCTAAGTTTTGTTTGTTTGGGGTGTGTTCTCGTCTTTTGGTTGTTTTGTTTTGTTTTGTTACGTGTGAATCTTTTTTTTTTTTCCTTTTAAGAAAGGACAAATGAGATCAGTTTCCCTGCAGAAAGAAGAGAGCCATTGGAGCGGCATGCGAGGGTGACACCAACCCGCGCAACAGGACACAAGGCAAAGCTCCCTGTGGCGGAGGTACCTGTTGTAGGGGGTCCGGAGGAGCAGGGCCTGGCTGCCTGTACAGCTGTCGGTGGGGGTGTGACAGCCGTACACTGGAGGAGGCACCGAGTACTGCTGGTCCCCTGCGGAGAAAGCGGCAAAGAGTGAACTCCTGCGGCTACTGGCCGTCGTACCCCCCCCCCCCCGCCCCCTCTCTGCGCTGCCGCGGGGAACGCACGGCCCCGTCCTCCCGCAGTCGGGCAGCTCTCGCTCTGTGCCAGGCCGGGCAGAAAGGGCCAGCGACAGGACTCCGGAGCCAGTCCAGACCCTTTGAGGCGGACCCGCGGCCGGGAGCGCGGCCCGCACCCGCGGAGGCTGCAATTACCTAGTGAGGGCTGTTGACCCATGGGGTCCTCGTGTTTGAAAGAGTGGTTTGTAAACTGCGCGGCGTGGTGCGACGGCGTGTGGCCATAGCTCGGGGTCCCGTCAAACGCCACGGTGCTGTAACCTGCCGAAGAGACCACAGCGGGGTTAGGAGAAGCCTTGAGCCCGTTCGGCCACCGGCTTGCCGCGAAGCCGCTCCAGGCAGGCGTCGGGTGAGAAGAGGCACGCACCCACGGCACCTCCGCGGGCTGCCGAAACGCCTCGTGTCTATTGCACCGTGCCGATCTTCCTCATGATGCTGCCCACGGTGGGGAAAAAAGACACAGCGAGGCCGTGCCCTTTCGTTCGCTCTCCCACCGCACCCTTCCACACCCAGCAGAGGCACTTCGCAAGGGACCCCGGTGGGTCCCCCCCAGGCTGGGGGGAGAGCCGAGCCGGGCACCCAGGGGCGGCAAGTCGGCAGTCTCGTTCGTGTTTAAGAGAACAGATCGGCTTCGGTAATAAAAAGGATGTTTTCATTAATTGTGGCTCATACTAAAGAGGAAGATTCCCATCTGCTCAGTGTACTCCTCTGCCGTTTCCAATTTAGCAGTTACCCTTTAATCTTTCTTTCATTTTTTTTTTTTAAGAGTGAAGAGTCTGCAATAAAGAGGCGGAATGTTACATGCAAAAATAAAACTCCTCCTTTCAGCGAAAATTGCTCTCCAAAATAATAAACAGCTTATTTTGTTTCCTGCACCGAGCAGATTCAGATGGAAAGAGACCACCTCTGCTGACCCCGGGCCAGCATGGAATCGTAAATCAGGTGCTTGGACACCCACTTTCATTAATGACTTGGAGCTGGCTAAACAACTTCAGCTAAAAAAGTAATTACAAAGTAATATTATCTCAGAGGCTTCTCGGCTCATCAGCATTTACCTCGAGAAACGAGCTCCTCCAAAAGCCACTCGTCCAAAAAAACAAAACAAAACAGAAAGTCTGACGCGGGCTGGGAAAAGAAACCAAGCCGAAGGCAAGCTCTTCTTTCCTCGCCCGCTCTCTCTTGACCCGTTAATTCCATCCCGGGCATCCTCCATAGCCCCTCTGATGTGGCATATGGCCGGAGGGTGATTTTGTTAGTCAGGAGGGAGTACTCAGGCCTGTTTTCAGGCTCCTCTCTCCGTTTCCTTCATTGCTGGGTGCTCGGTGCTACGCAGGTCTCTGCTTTGCCATCACTGGCTGATAATCACAGGGGAGTTTGGAGAAAATAAAATGGAGAGGCAAAAAAGGGATCCCATTGTTTCTTCTCCATTTTATTCTCTCTGCAGATGGCCTGGATCCAGCAACATTAGAGGACATCATTAACCTGTGGGGCTGCACCGGAGAAATGAAGGGGACAACGAGGAGGGAAAAAAAAAGCCAAAATCCAGAAGACTTCGAAACCTTCACCTTTGTGATGATTTTAAGCCGGCCCTGAGACTGCAGCACTGGGATAGATGCAGGAGTGGCTTGTCTTCAGCCAAGTGTCCCTGCCAGGCCTCGCCTGAGGAGCAGAGCTCCATGCCGGTGATGTGAGCGGTGCTGACAGGCCGGTACCGTACGGGTCCCATCCCACAGCTGTTTCTCGCTTCTTATCTCCTCCCTCAGCCCTCAGGGTAGAACCTCAACCTTCAACTCCCTTTCCCCCATTTTCCTATGCCTCTTTTTTTAACTTTCAGAAAACACTGACACTTTCTACGTTACTTTTGGCCCGGCACAGACTTTTGGTGACCTTGAAAACTCCACTCGGAGCAGAATGAGGTTTTGGCCACATTTTCCGGTGTTGCCTGACCCAAAGCTTCAGGAATGTGATAAGAAAGTCGAGTTCTGAACCGAGTTGCCGATAGTGAAGTCTCTTTAATTAGGACGTTATCAGAGCCAGGCCCGATTAAAACGTGCTGAAAATAATTGAAAGTTGTACATCTGTTGGAGAACGAGGCCTGCTGGAGGCATCCAGTTGTTGGAGGAACCCAGCTGGATGGAAGAGACAGGCGAATGAGAAGAGAGAAATTGGGCAGAAGTTTCAAAGCCTTAGTTTCCTAACCCCCACCCCATCCCGGACTTGGCAGAAATGTCATCACAGAGCCAAGGTAACGTCTTTCCCACGGTCGGAGAAACCAGCTGAAAAAAAAAACAACAAAAAAGCTCAACCTTGAAGAGAGCCAAAGCAAGAACATGTTATCCATCCACATTAAAAAAAAAAAACCTAACAGTAAAACAACAACAACAAAAAAGAAAGCAAACAGCCCTTGCCGAATTCCTCCTTGCCGTACGAGCTCTCTGCATGTCGCCGAAAACAGCTGTGGAGATGCCTCATCGGTGCTGCTTGTGCAGGGAGGCAGCCGCAGGGACTCCCAGCCCACGGGCACAGAGAGCTCGGCACAGGAGGGAGCTGAGCCATGGTCCCTGCTCTCCGGGCCGGCGCCTTCCCCGGGGGCCTGGGGAGGAGCAGAGGTGCAAGGCTGCGGGGCCCTGGACGGGCTGGCGGTGCCAGAGACCAAGCAAAGCCCAACACGGGCTCTGCGTTCAGGGCGCTAAAGGCTCCGTTCAGCTCCGGGGAGGTTACACTCAGCCAGACGCGGGGTCATAGCTCTTGTCCCTCACCCACCCAGGGACGAGTTTAATTCTCTCACCCTCCTCTCCACTTTCTCGTCGCTATTTCGGCCCAGCGATTACAATGCATAAAATCCTGACAGATCCCTAAAAAACGAATCCCCGGCAGAGCTGCCTGGCTCGGCGTGCGCTGTGCTGGGGCCACCGCAGGCAGCTCCCCGCCAGTCCTTCGCCCGGAGCCCCGAGGCCTCGATCTCTCCAGGGATGCTGCCCGTCGTTCCCAGCCAGGCTCGGCGGCGTGGCCGTGGCGCCGGGCGGACAGAAGGGCCTGGGGCTCGAGGGCAGCGGGGCTGCCACCCGGCGCTACCCGGGGAGGCCTCGCTGCCGAACCACCGCTTTCCCTCCGCCGCCGTCGCCTCTCCCTGCTGCAAACGCCGCCCAGGGCCCCGTCCCCGGTCGGCACAGAGCGCGCCCGCCCGGCCTCGACCCCTGCTCTGCCCCCGCCCCATCCTCGCCTCCCTTCGCCAGCTACCCCGAATCGCCCGACTCCTCCCGGGACGGTCGCCCCCAGCCCCGCTCTCCGCGGGTACGTGGTTGCCCTCGCGGTTGGTTGCTGCGACGGCCCCGTTCTCCCCCCTGCCAGACTCTCCCGGCACCGCGGGACAGGCGCTCGCCAGCCCTCGCCCCCGGGGCCAGCTGAACCAGACCCGAAAGGTCTCGGGCAAGCTCTCTGCACGGTCTCCCCCTTTCCCTTCCGCCTCGCGTGTGCACCAGCAGATGTTTATACCTCAGCCACTGGAAGAAAAACGATTAGATGACGATCCCGGTGCCACACGCGGGGGATGACCCACTGCCTGGCCGCGGGAATTTCTCGGGGCGGCGCAAACAACAGCCTGACCCGACCCGACCACGGAGATACCGAAATGGAACTGCGAGGCGGCCCTGTCTGTGTAGCTTGGCCCGAGGGCACGCAGCCCTCCGGAGGTTCATCCGACAAGGGGCTTGAAAATACTGACGTGCGGACAGCGGTTTTCGCGTTCGGGAGGAGGCCTGGAGGTAACACATTCCTCACGCCTCGAGATTCGTGGAGGCAACTGTCTCAGGGCACCGGCCCTATCTCCATTCCAGGACCTGCACCGACCCTGGCCCGAACAAAACCTTTGCGAGGCACGAGGCTGCAGCCTGGGGGTGGGGGGGCCCAGCCCGTCTCACAGAACCGCTTGCCCGTTGCCCCACAGGAGGAGTGGGAGCAAGCAACTCGTGGCTCTTAAAGCTCCCCGGAGCGACGTGGCCGCCGCGCAGGGAGGGAGAGGAGGCATGGACGAGCCGGCTCGCCTAAGCATGCCCGGCTACCGCGGAGAGAAAGGCTGCGCTGGGTGTTACACCGAGCGCGGCGCGGGGAGCCTGAGCGGACGCCCCCGGGGGCCGACCCCGAGCCCGGCGCGCCCGGCAGCGCGGCCCTTACCCTGGTTGCGGATCGCTTGCTGGCTCTCCAGGCAGTTGGGCAGGTACGGCCCGTTGGGGAACATCCGAGCCTGGCCGGAGGGCGGCTGGCTGGGCGGCGGGGCGCCGAAGGGCCCGTAGCGGCAAGCCCCGGCCGTGCCGGTGAACTGGCCGGAGAAGTGCACGGTGAAGGCGCTCAGGTATTGTTCTTCGTGCGGGTCCGACCCGTTCCAGCTCGGCTCCTGCTTGATGAAGGAGTGCGGCCCCAGCGAGCCGTAGGAAGCCCCCGGGGGGAAGTCCAGGACGGGAGCCCACTGCGCCGCGCTGCTCACCGGCATGGTGCAGTTGCTGTTGCCCGGCAGGGAGGGCACGGAGGGCAGCAGCGCGTTGAGGTCTCGGACATCGGAGCCCATCTGCTCGCAGACCTTCTGCCTGCCGCCGGGCAGCCAGTCTCCCCCCGGGCCGCACTTGTTCCAGGACACCTGGCCCCTGCCCGCCAAGCCGGGGGCCGGCTCCGGCTGCAGGCACCAGGCCGGCGAGCTCAGCCCTTTGGGGGAGGTTTGCTCCGCTATGCAGCTCCCCGGCTCCAGCCCTGCGGGAGCCGGCAACAGCGACAGGGAAAGGTTGTTCTCCAGGATCGCCTCCGGGGTTGCACCCGCTCGCAGCGCAGGGCAGGGCCGCGTGTGCGTGGGTTTGCGTGTCCGCCCGTGGGTCTGTCTGTCTGCGCGGGTGTCCGTCTGCCCGTGCTCGGGGGGCACAGCCGCCTCGCACGCCTCACCTCGGATGCCTGCTCACCCTCAACTTTGCAAAGCTCAAATAGAGGCGCTTGCAGGGGAGGAGGAGTCAGCCACGCCGATCCTCCATTCACACAACCTCCGCCGAGGGGCTGCCCACAGCCCGCTCTGCTGAACCCAGCCGGACCCGACGCGCGGGGGGGAGGGGGGAGACAAGGAAAGCCGGGGACGGAGGGGGAGAGGTTACTGTGGGAGAATACATCTCCCCTACACATCACTCCCACCCTTCTGCTGGGGCAAGTGCCACTAAATCTCACCCTAACTTCCTTTCGCTTTAGGAGAGACTTGCGACTGTTAGAGGGATCCAGGTGGCCAGTAAGTACGTGCAGGATGACTTCCCCCGCCAGCTCCCGCTATGTCCGTGGGGACTCCCGAGGCCGGCGGGGTCGCGGGCCCTGGGGATCGCTCAGAGAAGCCTCCGCCCTCGCAAGGAGCCAGGGGAAGTGACCCGGCGGGCGGACCCTGTCCCTGCGAGGGAAAAGTGTCTTTCCAGGTGCCTCTCCCGCTATGGGAAGACCCCGCCTCTCCCCAGGCTCCTGCGGGGTGCGGGCTGCCTGCACACCGGCCGCGGTACCCGGAGCGGAGCCGGCCGTGCCAGGGCATCGGGGGCTCCGGCGGCGGGGGGGCCGCGCGCTCCTTTGCGCGGGGCTGTGGCCTGGTCGCAGCCCCGTTCCTCCAACCTGCCCGTATGTAGGGGGGAAGGAAGCGTCTGGGTGGGTAGCGCAGGATGGCAGCGCTGCGAGTAACTTGTCTTTGAGAAATGCTCCCGGGGAGCCCATCTCCTGGACGGCAGCTTCTCAGCGCGCAGCCCGGGGGCGGCAGCGGCAGAGACGCCGATGGCATCTTATACGTTATCCCCGGATGGTCCTCCAAAGGGGTACGGCGGGTTTGGGGCTGGGCCTGGCAGCGAGCGATACCATGATTTTGGCGGTGCATGACTGGCAGGAAGCCCCAGGGCGGGCGGTAGAGCCCAAGGGGACGCGGCGGTACCCCGCAGCCTCCCCCGCGGGAGACACTGTCTCCAAGGCGAGAAGAGGGATCCTGCCGGCTTCCTTCAAAACTGCTAATTCATTAATAATCACGAGGTGGGATGATTACGTTCTAGGAGCACGCGTGGGACAGCTGCCTGG
The DNA here is from genome assembly GCA_013401255.1 of Urocolius indicus. NCBI lineage: Eukaryota > Metazoa > Chordata > Aves > Coliiformes > Coliidae > Urocolius > Urocolius indicus. The sequence goes on along the minus strand of WBNH01004176.1, from coordinate 831,582 downwards.
AGTTGGCCCCCGTGCAGCGTACTGGCAGAGCCCCGCAGGCCCTGTCCTTTGCACATCTGCACCCGCCGCTGTTAGAACCGCAGCACCCAAACCGGGCTGAGCACAGCCCGCAGCGCTCGCCCCTCCTCCCCCACCAGCCTCCTCACCCTCCCTCGCAGCCAAAATAGTAACGGAAACGCCATGAACACTTACCTGCCGCTGGAGAGCCCAAGCCCGTTGTTTTCCCGGTGACAATTTACACCTGGGTATCTCCTGCCCCCGGCAGCATTGAAGGTTATCGCGAGCATCGCCAATCTTGAGACGGTGTTTTGAAATTCAAATGATAAATGCTACAACAGAAGAAATTAAAACAAGTCGTTATAAAAACAGCCAAGTATAACTTATTTTTCTTTTAAAATTCTTTAACCAAAACAGATGGGTTTTGTTATTAATGAAGTTACTTTAATTTTCACAAACTATCTTTAGAGAATCCTATTTTAAAACTTCTCTTTTGATACACAATTTCATTTATTATGCAAATCTACGTGTAACATAAGAGCGAAAGGTTTTATTATCTTTGCAGCCGTTAAAGACCGTTAAAGTTTACAGGATCTGCCGCTTCTTGTGAGTACACGCAAAACTATATCCCTTTCGGACGGCACCGGGAAACTCAGCCCATGCCCATGGAGGAGAGCACGGCTCGCCGGCCCCGCTCAGCCCTTCCAGCCGCACCGGGGATCCCCTCACCCCCCTCCCCGGACCCACGGGGGTCTTGCAAAGCTGCGGGCAGGTGCTGAATCGGCAGCGAGACTGCTGCCGGATTTGCTCATCTCTGTGAGGGACAGACCTCTGAAGTCGGTCCTTTTCACTCCCGCGTCTACAATCGACAGCGCGCACACGAAACAGAAGCCCTTGGCCAGCTGAAGCGAGGTATTTTGATTTCCCCAGCAAACTAGACCCCACTTGGTACAACCAGAAACAGCCTTTCCCGCAGCGACTGTTTTTCGAACTAGCGTGGGTTCTGGATTGTTTATTTTTAAATTTATTATTTTCTTGAAATAACTGAGCTTGATAAATCTTCTTGAAAGGGAAGTATGTTTTCTTGACCGCTTAGGTCTGCGTTATTCCACCTGGGAGGAAAAACTGCCGCAGTCAGTCCTTCCAAACCTACTCCTCGTCCGCACTTCTCAGCGGTGAAACACGAAGAGCCCTCGGCTGTCAGCGCACCCTCCTTCCTCCGCGGCGCCGGCAGCGAGGCCGGGGAAAGCAGCGCTCTGCCGGCAGGCTACCGGCTCAGCAACCTAACAGTAACACCGTGCCCCGGCACCTGCGCCCTCCCGAGCCGGAGCGGGCCCGCCGCAAACCGGGCGAGCGCGCCCCGGGAATTAACTGGGAAAAACCCTTCAGCCCGAGGGGAAGGGGGAAAGCGCGGACCCTTCCAGCCCGGGGACAGGCTGGAAACTTTTGGGAAAGAGCCAGCGCCACTTCCCGTGGCCGTTCCCTTCCAGCCAGCACCAGGGAGAGAGGAACATCAGCCGCCCCACTGCAGACAGGCAGCACCGCGCTAGCCCAGAGCGGGACCGCCGCGGCATGCCGACAGCAGCTGCTCCCTCCGTGCAGGGAACATTTGCTCGGGAGATCTCAACCCCGGTTCCAGCCACACTCCAGCGTTAAGTCATTGCACGTCCTGCAAACCAGGAGCCCACGTCCGGGCCTCGGTGCCCATCTATCTGAAAACAAGGGCCAGAGAGGTGGCGGTTGGGGACAGCATCTCTGCCGTTGTCCAGGCCCAGGCGGTCCGCAGAACTTTCCCCTCTTCCCTCCAAGCACGGCCTATTCCAAATCTCTGCCAGGCAGTAATCAGACTTGTTTTGCTCGCTATTCCGTAGCTATGGCAATTCCTGATAACGCTCTATCTTCGACTGTGCTCCAAGGTACAAGAAACAACGGAATTTTCCTGCTCGAGGATTATTTTACTGACAGTCCCACTCCATCCCCGGCAAATCAGACGGGGAACCTGCTCCAAACCTGAGCAGTGCTGAAGCACCTCCCCAGCCGGCCTATTCCCGTTCCGTTCTCTCCCCTGCCATACTAACCAATTGCGGGACCAGTAATTCTTACTACACTTTCCTAAACTCATAAATGATCCCCTCGCAGCTCGGAGGCGGGGGAGACCGACTTAAACAGATATAAATTCCCAGTCCTTCCAATCCCGCTCACAGCACGCAGGGGATCTGTCTCCTTTCAGTCAGGGCGTTGATCAGAGTTTGATTATTTAAGTGCCAAGAGCAGCAGAAACAAAGCTGCGAAGCATGTCCAGGAGCGCGAAAGGGCAGGAACTCATCACGGGGTGGGGAGGGGGCGATCCCGCATTCCTCGCTAACTGCCCGCGTGCCTCCGAGCGCGGTGGGTACCACGGGAGCCCCGAGGCAAAGCTCGGAAAAGCGGGAGTGGCCTTCCCTGCTGGGGCTGAGTGGGGCACTGGCACGCTCTCGAGGTGGGGAAAGGGCATTTTGTTTATCCTTTAAGGACAAAACGAAGCCTTTTTTTTTTTTTTTGATGGCACAAAGAAGGAAAAGTCCGTGCCCTCCCGCCGGCTCTCCGCTGAGCGGATCAAAGCATCGGGGAGGTGGGCGTTAAGGTCCCCCCGAGCCCAAGGACTCCACCTCTGAGCCCACTCTCCGCTCAGCGCAGGGTGGGTGCGGGCGGGCGGCGGCGATGCTCGGGAACAACGTCACCGGGGCTGTGCGGCCGACAGCCCCTCGGCGCCGGGCACACGTACATCTCCCTTCCCTCGGGGGAGCGCGGCCCGGCGCTCCGCCAGCTCAACGCTGCCCGCGGGCCGCCGCAGAGCCCGCCGGCCCGGCCCCGGCGCGGGGAGCGGGGAGCG
>WBNH01004176.1:707035-827067 GCA_013401255.1 Urocolius indicus | reverse complement strand
CGGGGCGGGCTCACGGCGCCCGGCTGCCTCCCCAGCGCCTGGACCGCCGGCCGGCGGCGGAGCGCGGAGCGCCGGGCCCGGGACATTATTTTACCGTAAATCTTTGAAACGCTGGAACTAATTACGCGGAGGATATGTCTCAATTTGTTCCGCATTAGTGCCGCGCCGGGACGCAGGCACCGAGCACGGGAAATTGATGAGCGCGGCCCCGCGGAGCCCCGCCGGGACTGCGGCCCTGACCCCGCGTTCAACCCGGCGACGGGGCGGCAGCTCCGCCTCCCGCACCTGCGCGCCCGCCGCTCAGCGCTCCCCCCGCCCCTCCGCCGGCCGCGCCCGCCGCTGGGTGCGAGGTGCGACCCAAGCCGGGTACGCGGTACTCAGGGGGGCTCTGCTAAATTTATTAGCGTACTGCCGAGACGAGGCGCAGCGTAAATCACGGAGCTGTTTAGGGCCATAAAGCATCGCTGTGCATCCTGCCCTGCCGGGGCCCTGGTGAATCGGAGTTCATCAGAGAGCCGGCTATCAGTAACATCTTTCAGATCTGGGGGATGAGACATTTTTAAAGTCTTAGATAGACCATGGGATATACTTATAGAGCAGCTAAAACGATATCGTACAGAATTTTAATAGGTATTTGGTACTTACATACAAATGAAATGGGAGGAAAGGAAAAAAAAAAGCTCTTAGGCAATATGCTCAGCTCCGGGCATTCTTTCTAATGGAATAAAAACCCCAAACCAATACACTACAAACCAAAAGCTAAACCAATACATTACAAATAGACGTATGGTAACAGAGAGCTAAGGAATTAATTTTTCCCTGGTTGTAGAACACAGATCTCACTAAAAAAAGCGTACCAAACTCTAAAGGTGATAATACAGAAACAAATCTGTAACTGTCCTGGACACAAATCCACGAGCCACCTAGAACATCATCTTTGAACACAGATGCACGTATGACACCCAATTGCTTCCACATTCCAAAGTGCCAGGAAAACTCCATCTGAAGCAGCCCTGCTGTTCCCAGGCACACACTGCAGTGTTTCTGGTACCCCACAGGTAATAAAAGGCATTTTGTCACTGATGCCACCATCAGTCTCAGGTCTCACTAATAGTGGGGTATTACAGGACAGAGACAGAAGACAAATTGTCCTTTACCGTTTTCTCCGGTAGATTAGCCATGACCATGTGTACCTGCTTGCCCTTCAACTTCATTCTTGAACAAAGACACTTTGCTTGAACAATGCAAGCCAAGTCCAAATCTCACTTCATTCTTGCAAAGCCCTTTTGTGGCTCTGTGTGCAGATACTCGATCAGTCCTCCTTAGAGGGAAACTAATGGGTCTGGTCTGTCTCACCTCACCTGAGGATCTAAACCTCTCTTCATAGGATTTTATTCTCATCCTACACACTTCTGAGGAATTCACACCTGTAAGTACCTGACTAAGGGTGCTTTAGAGCAAGAGTAGTCCCACTGAATCATTTCAGGCCACCAGGTCTAATGCCTGAATTATTAGAATCCAAGCATATCCTCTTTGCCCGTGAATGTTTGAGTGCAGAAGACAAGCAGTGCAGACAATGTGCCTGGTGCCTAAAGCAGATGAGAAACAAAAGCTCTGGAGTTCTGTCCAATGCTTTGTGCACACTCTGAAGAAATGGAAGAGGTGATGGTAGTTGTGCCAGAACACTGGGGGACTCCCACTGTACTCACGGAGTGCTTGGGTAAGCCAAGAAGTGCAGATGGCTGTTGTGTTATGCAGCACAGCTCAGTGTGATCCTCCAGTGATGTGACCGGTGAGGGGGTGGCAGGGCTGGAGCTGGAGAGCTATTGCAACACAGCGAGTCCCTGCTCCCAGTGCCGCTAGTGCAGTGTATGCCAATAGCTCCCTCACAGCCTGGGGAGAGATTCCAGTGCCCTCGGCCCCCCGGTGTTAGCAACTGAGCATACCCCAGTCCCTCCTTTAACTGCAGCTACATGAAAGTACGTGTCTCTCCTCTCCCTCTGTACTATATGTACAGATATCTGTGGATTGCAGCAATACACAAAAGGCAAACAAGCTCATTTTTTTCTCATCTAGTTGTCTGGAAGCAACAAGCAGCAAAAATGTAGCTGTAACCAAAACAAGAGCTTTCCCAGTTCTTCATCCTGAGGCTTCCCGCTCAATGTATTTTTTTTTTCCTCAAAAACCAAGCTTTAGAGCCAGTTTCTCCCTTGTGTATGTATCACATGCTGCTGCGTGGGATCTCTGGTCTGGCCACAGGGGTGAACAGTCATCTGAAAACTCCATGGCTTCAGTGCTCCAGCCCAAGAAAGGTCTGCTGCAAGCAGGGACAGGAGACCTGGTGCCCTCCACAGAACTGAGTACAACCTAACTGATCTGTGCAGCTGCCTGCAGAGTTCTCATCAGCATGTCAGTGCAAGACTTGCTGTGCTCACATTTGTGACTGTTGCTGTTGAGCAGTAGCCTCTGCTAACCCTACTGCCACCAGCAGACTTGTCTCACAGAGCTCGTGGTGAGAGTGAGCTGTGCTGTGACAGTCAGAGATGAAGCCTGCAAGGCAGACGTGTGGGGAGAGAGGAGGGAGGGACACCATGTGTTGAACTTGCCTTAGAAGTCAAATTTCTTCTTCATGAGACACAGGAGACTCCTTTCCCTTCAGAGCTTATGCGTCTTTGATTCCGCTAAATTTGTCTGAGTTCTGCTCAGTGCTGAGCACTGCAGGAACTAAGGGCACCGAGTTTACCGTAGCCATGGAGTCATGGACTCAGACTGATCAAACCTACCACTTGTTTTTCCTTCCTATTACATGAAAGCAGGGTTCAGTAAAGTTCAGATCGGAACTATGACCTACTTTTGTGATGTCTTGACAAACCTTTCTTGAAATACTTAACATGTTTAGTTGAAAAAGAAAGAAGCACAAAGCAACCCTGTCAACTTGTTATTGATGTTCATTTTAAAGAAACAATGGAAGGAACAACTAAGTAAGTGTGATTCCTTTCTCGAGATTGCACTGTCACAGATTAATAGCTCTATGAACAGATTTGCAAGTAGCACCATCATGCTAATCAAGATATTTTAAAAGTTTATGAGCAGTTGCTTAGAGAAAACAAGATAAAGCCTATGGAAATCTGATACTGGTCAATGGTGCATTTATTCAAAACATAATACTGACTTCAAGTCTCCATAAATCCTTTGTAAATGAAACTTCCATTGTGATCACTGTTCCAGATCTAAACGATTTATATTTTTCCTTTGGTAGATGTTAGACATATCTCAGAATGTACAAGTTACATACCTATTGATACAGAGTTAATCATGCCCCCATGAGATAATAAATAGTAAATTCAAATAAGTAGTATCTTTCAAAGAAGATTTTTTTTTTTAAATTTATGAGTGGATTAACTTACATGAACAAACTCAGATTTCTGTGTGATTTGTTTCAAAAGTCAAGCTTCCCCAGTTCCAACCAAGCCAGCTCTTGGGAGCAGACTGTGTGCAGTTTCAAACAGAGTTCTTCGCAATATTTCTCTCACTGCCTCACCCTGAGCAGCAGCTTTTGCCATTTCTACGTGCATTTGAGGAAACGGTTTCAGCTGCTTTGAACAGCCACTAGAAAATAAGGAATACACTGAAAGGCCAAGCAGAGGAGATCCACTAGGAAAAGAGTCTGTCAGACCATTTTCTTAACTCCATGATCTGAGCTTCACAGTTTGTAGAAGCCTTGTGGTATTCACTGCTTCTGGGTTTCTGTGTTTTTGCATGCTTCTCTCCTCCTAATTGTTCAAATCCAAATGAATTCTCAGCTATCAATTTACTCACAGAACCTCTGGGCAGAAGTGAAAATAAGTTTAGAAAATTGGCTGGGTATCAGCTAAAAGCATGATTTTTCATCAGATAACTTCTCTCAGAGGAACTACTGGAGTCAGCTTTAGCCGGACATCACATCTATAATGAAATAATTCTACATATAGGTAACATGGACACCTAGTAATAGCTCTGTACGCTTTGTCATGAAAGGAAAGTCCTTGAATAAGTCCTTGATTATTTTTCCTTATTTTACTACTCTCTGTTTAAGCATAAAAAACCTCTGTGTCCAATTAAGGATTTCAGAGTATTTCACACTCACAATATGCTCCACTCCCACACCATCTATCAATAGCATCCATACAGTTATTGTAGAAGTTTGGGACCAGATTTAGGAGGCCTTATGCCAAGGCATATGCAATTGCTACCTAATACATCTTCAGAGATCACGTCCCTTTGGATAACTGAGTCCAACTTTGCAGTCAAAGAATCAGGATTAATCCCATAACCACAGTAAACATATTTGCATGCACAAGCTCAGAAGAGGTAGGTTTTCTTTAAGAGCTCTAATATTATTTAGTAATCCTAATCAAAAGGGAAGGCAGAGGCCAGCCAGCACACAAGGGATGCTCTGGGCTGCCCAGCAAATGCAAGGAGTCCAAAAGAACCTCCAACACAGTCAAAAGGTGGCAAGCACTATCCAGTCCTGGATGCCAAGTTATTAGGTGAGTAGAGAGCTATGCTTTGTGAAGCACTATGAGGCTCTGAATAGTTTTGTACAACTTTTCCCAAATCACAGAAGTCCCCTGAGAAACTTCAGTAATCAAACAAGATCTCGTGGTCAGGAAGCTTTTCTTCATCCAGCCAATTTTATTTCCCCTTCATCATTCCATCTATTACTCATTACATCCTCCTGCCAAACTCAACATAATTCTTCTCTCTCATGCTTGCATATTTTGGTTACATGTAGACCCTTATATCCTTTCATTCCAGCTTTTCCTACTCTTTAGTCAGGCTGAACGCACTTAGTCCTTGTCACTTTTCCTGCTGTCCTCCTCTGAGCTCCCTCCAACAGCATCTCTCCAGAATAGAAGCACTTCAAGTTGAACTAAATAGTCTGCAAACAATTATATTTGGCAGTCTCTAAATCTAAAGACACACAAACCAATGACTAAATCACCTTGAACGACTGAGTGAGAGTTCAAAGCCATAAAATCGTCAAATCAGGATAGGGAACTTTGGATGACATTGCAAGATAGACTTCACAGGAAGCCTTCAAGTAATGATGTCTTCAAAAAATTCCCTGGTCTGCTTTACAGCGCTTGTCTCAAGGAATGTGTCATTTTGTACATATTTGCAGTGATTTTTAGGCATAAAATATTTTATAAGCATTCTGCCGCTGTGACATTAGGAAGGTACCAGTAAGAGCATACTGTCCTCACAGTCTTACTATGTATTCTTGAGACAAAACTTAATTATCGTTCCAAGATACTAAAGTCCACGTAAAGGCAAATTTTTACCCAACTAAACACTTGCTGTTGAACAATTCATGCTTAAAACACTAGAACATCACTGTGTTACGCAGTTACAATAGCTTGCTTCTATAATCATATCCTGCTTCAAAGAAACAGCTTCCACAGCCTTTCACTGCTGGAAACGTATGGTCCTTATCCATAAAGGAGGCAAGGTCATTCCACAAACCAGAGCACGTTATAAATTATACTTCATCTACATAACTTACCATTTCAAAAGCTCAGCTTGAAAGACTTCAAGTTTAGTCACTTGCAGATGGTCAACATGCTAATTTACCTCTTAAAAACCTGGAAGCACTATGTATTTGAAATCAGGTTTACATCCAGTTAGAAAAGACAGTTACCTAGATACCCGTTTTTGCTAAGCATGAGCTTTATGACTATACATTGATAACAGTGTATGTTTGTGTAAGGTGCCAAAACTGGCACAGAGCTACATTATCACTCCCTGAACCCAGTAGGAGAGGCAGGCAGAGTCATCGGAATTTCTGTTGTACACATATCAGCCCTGAGGAAGGAGAGAAGAGACAGGTACAGGTAGTGTGATGAGCAATGCAGCATGTTAAATGGGCTGTGTGCAGCACACAGGTGAGCAGTAGCTTCTTGTTTAATTTGTGGAAGATTTTGAGTTTAGAGTGGGCCCTCGCACAAAGTGGTGCTAGGATCCCTCTAACAGTCCCTTTGGGGACACTGAAACTTTCACCATGCCTGGGAGACGAGTGAGGACCACAGAATCAAGGTAACTACTCTGTGCCTCAGTGCTCTAGGAAGAAACATCTGGGCACCTTTCAAAATGGAAAGGGCAGCTGGTAGACTGAAAGGATCACAAATATGCAATAGAAAGGAGATATCTCAGTGAAGCATCCGCAAATACCTGCTAAGCCTCCACCTCTGTGGAGCTGAAGTGGCACATAATGTGCAAATCTCAGGCCAAGCCCAAATATCTGTACTAGAACTACATTCTTACAGCATGGTTTTCATCTTTCCATAACTCTTCCCCTCTCCTCCTTGACTTCTCTGCTTGTTCTCCTCTCCCTGAATTTGTTCTTGTTATAAGAGAGAAGGATACACTCCAGTCTTCCCTGGGTAACCAAAAGGAGCTACACAACACAGAATATGTGCAGATAATCTTCATGTCAAAGACAAAAAGGTGCTCTGATCATCTGGGATGCATTTACCAGGGAAAAGGGAGTGCAGAGAATCTTAGCCTTTCTACCCTTTCCCCTGCCTTTAACACTGGCTGCTGCAGTGTATGGTTCTACCTCACCTCACACAGTCTGGGACTCTTGACTGTTCTCTCACTTTTCCTGCTGTGAACCGGGGTCTTGCTCTTTCTTTATTATGGCCAGAAAAAAATTGGTGGCACAAGATATGCAAGGTATCAGGCTCTGTGACCACTGACAAACCTCTAGGTGTTTATGTGGATTATGTTGGAAGCATATTCCTAGAGACACTGTTGGTGTTTATAAAGTCTTCTGGGGTGAACATTGCTCAATGGAAAAGCAGCATAGAAATTTAACAAAAGCCACGCTGCAAAATGTAAAAAAGTAATTCTCCCACAGGAACTGAAAGGCATTTCATACATGTCCAATGAGACATTAAAAATAATTATGTGGAAGAGTAATAGCTCCCTTGGTTGTTTTAATATATTTTTGTCTACAAACAAGAAACGTTCTCTAAACTGCTGCCTTGGCTTGGCTTGAAAGGTCTCTCAAACAAAAGCCCTTCAAGTGACCCTTAGATTATTAAAGCATAGTAACAATGAACACGGATCTTGGTTCAAACAAAGACTATAAAAATAAAAAGACAGCAGTTTTGGTCTTGGAAATGAGTGTGCCTCGATAAGCTGGGAACACAGAGAAAGTATTTTTGAGCAACAGTCATACCTTCTCCACACAAACCCAAAACCTTTTGTCTGAAGTTTCCACTCAGGTTTTTTTTTTTCCTCTCAAACAGTAACTGCAAATAGCCACACTTGTAATACAAACTAAAAGGTAGGATGCTGAGTCTGAATTTAAACTTCCCAGAGTTCACTCAGAGAGCACTTCAGATCATGAAGGGTATTTTTTATTCTTTTCTTAACAATTTTTCCTTCAGAACTTGCTAAATGTCATTAGTATCATCAGAAATGTCTGTGGTGAACAAAAAATGTTGGTAATGCCAAATTACAATGCTTAAACACTCTGATCTGTGTCCCCCATGAGAAAAATACAAAGGTTGAGATGTTCAGTGACAGACATTAATGTCAGATGACAAAGCAGGAAAAGCAAACATAGGAGTGGGGAGAGAAATATAGGCCCCACAGAATATCTTGTTTTGAAAGTCATATGTCATTTAAATGGCCTTTATAACTGAAGAAGTTAATTAAGAATATATTTTTGTGTAGTTTGCTGGCAGAACATTCACTGCTGCCAGTTGATAGAGAGAGCTTTGCACTTGTGAACTTGAGACACAATGTTTTGTCATGCATTTCATTGCTGTGAGCACTAGTGGCTGTGCACAGCACTCCCTCCTACAAAGATGTTGCCAAAGCAAGTGAATCATACAAAGCATGAAAATGATCACAGCTCCATCTCTTTTGTGTCTCCCAACGTGCTCCTGCAGCCCGTGGAACAACTGGAGAAGTAGGGACTGTAGCTATAGCTGGGAGAAGGGGACAACCTCCCGAAAAGAGTGTGGTCCTCTGTCCTTTTACCTCATCAGGCAGCTCCCCAGCCCCTCACCAGTTGTTCTGGCTTTCCATGGGTACCCCCAGTCTTCCTCCCCATCACATTCCTTTAGAAGAAGCAATCCCACTCTCCCACCTCTGCACATTTGTATCATGAGTGGCATCAGGCAGACACAAGTATTTACCCATTTAGCTGGGCTAGACTTTGTCGTACTAAACCTCTCCCTGATGTTTTTGTGATGGAAGTTCACCACCACTGGGAAAGCTGAACAAGTGGATAAAAATGCAACACATTTTCCCCAAACACTTTCTGTACATTAACAAAAGCAGACAATAGATGTGTAGGAATGGCTCTTCTCATTTACTGTGGCCAGTCAACCTTATCTCTTTTGCTAAATTTCTGAACAGAAAGCTGGAATGAGCTTGATGTTTGTAACAGAGAAAGTACAGATAAAACTGTGCATCTGCTTTACCAGGTCAGAGGCCTGCTCAGAGGTATCCCTTCTCTATGGTGACTGGAACTGAATTAGTATCCTTGCTGACCAAAGCTTTTGCTATTCAACCTGTTTCTATTCAGAGCAGTAAATTAGCTACCTTTGTGATTCCTGTGCAGGGGGTTCAGAAGATGTTTGCTCTGCATAACTATGGCAACAAAGTTGGCAATTAGCATCAAGTTTGGCTATTCCTGTGAAGAGGAATTTACCAGACACCATGCAGTCAGCAGAGTGATAATTATGCATGTAATTCTATGATGCATTGCACACTGTCAAGACTGGATTTGAGTACAATAAAAATAACACATACTGTATCCTACCAACTGACCTCTTTCTCTCTCCCATGTTTTGAGAGATTTGTATTTTCTCTTAGGTTTAGCTAGCATTTCTCTTTCCTGCCTTAACAATCATCTCTCTGCTCTCACATTGCACTGAGGCTCACTTGTTGCACAGACTGATCACACAGCTCAATGGAAGTACAACTTCCCTTGGTACATTTCACATAATGTGTTAAATTAAATACAGGGCAAAAATTAATAGCTCCATGCAGGAGGAGGATGTTTCTGAATAAGATCTGGGAATAAAGACAGATGAAAAGACAACATATAAGTTACTGAATAGATTAATAGTTGATAATGTCATTTCTGATGTTTTTCAAAGCACTGATTTACTTTTCATGAGAATTCACAACTCTTAAACACAGGAATCTCCTCTTCATCCTTTGTTTACACAGTGCTCAGACCAGTACGGCACTGGTCTGCCACTGGCATTTCCCAAGTGCTTCAGCAGTACAAATAGAGAGTAGCAGTAGGTGAAAGCTGATCATTAGAAAATCTTAGCAGCTTAACTTAACATCTGGTACTAAGAAACTGGTTTTCCACACAACTCCTGTCAGAGTCACAGATTGCTTTTGCCAGCTGCATCAGTTTTATAGTTCAAACAACTCTTCTTGTCCTAAAGCTGGATAGATGATGATAGTGCTCATGGCTTCTTGTAGTTACCTTTTTTATTATTGTTCTTTCTAGATAACGGTATAGTAATAGTACCAAGCTCCTTGGTCAGAAAAGAAGCCCTAATCACATTATGTCTCTGCAAACACAATGAACTGCATTGCATTACAAAATGCTGGTCATAACTGGAGGATGAGTTAGGAAAAGGAAGATAATTTGAGAGAAACTGGATCTGCTGAATGACATATTTATGAATTTAAGAGTCGTGTCTTTTTCACAAGTCTGGACAATCAATTAACATTGATGGTTGCTATGTTCACAAAGAGGAAAACTAAATACTTTTGTTGTTAAATATGACTTGACATTCGGTGCCAGACGACTTCATCCTGGTATTCATTTCTATCTATCAGCAAAAAGCCCAAACAGAAGCATGATACCTGTTCAAGGAAATGGCAAACTATATTTCAAAGGGCTATAGTTTATTAATACTTCAGGTGTTCTTATCCATTTATCACTTTTGATCTTCTGTATTAAGTAAAGCAACCTAAAAACATCACCTGAAATCATATTAAGGTGAGAAAACCACTTTAGGACTAATACCATTACCTTTTAACAAGTCATCAAAGCCTCAAAGATCCTGTGTATGTCTCCCATGAAGACATCAACATTTGAGTGATACATCAAATGCAGAGAGAAAGAAGGATATCAGAGAAAGAGCATCATAATGGCAACAACTCTGTGAAAATATGTTAATAAATAAAGTCACTGCTATTTTTTGAAAGCCAGATACGCATAAACTGAGTGAAAAGTGCTAACATGCTTAAAGTATTATTTCATACACATATTTAGTCAAATACAAGCAGTTAGTAAGTCTTGGGAAACAAATAAAAAATATTTTATCTTGGTTCAGGCAAAGCATTTGAAGGTTTCCCTTAGGAAACAAAGCTTATATGATTGCACTGCCAGTGCATCTCTCTTTCAGATAACTTTTCAACCTCAGACCTGTTTCAGCCAAGTTCTGTAGAGACTTGACATTCCCAGCAATGCTAAGTGTGCATAAACTTCAAGAAACTGGCAGCTCAATAGAAACAAAGAGTTCTAACCTAGAGCTCCTACTAAAGCAGCACTGCTGTGTGAGCTCAGCAGTTACTTGCACAGTTCAGCTTCCTCCTGGCCAGCTACCACTGCCCAGCTGGAAGGGAAGTGAAGGCAGTGGGAGCAGAGGGAGTCCTGGGAGATGTGTAGAGAGCAAGGGATGAAGGGTAGGCAAAGAGCCCCAAGGCAAAGAGATTCGAATCCAGGCAGTCAGAAACTATTAGTTCCAACTTGCTTCTCATTTCTTGAGTTCAGCCAAGAGACTAGTAAAAGGAGTTATTTGCGCAGCTCCGTTGATATTGGTCTTGAAAGAAATCTTGCTGGCATTTTGGAACCTGCTTCCAACCATGGTGGCCCATGCAGGTAGAAGATTTGATCTATGCTCAGCAAGCTGAACTGAACCTTTACATTGATGAAGGAAGGAAAAGATGCATAATGACATTGATCTAGAGATGCAACAAATGTCAAGTTGATTTAAATATTGCAGAGAAGAGCTTGTGTCCTTCCAAAGGAGGGTATTTTCTGCTTCTTTTCATCTGCACCATTGTCCCCTATAAACCAACCTCTTTATTCTGCTTAGGAATAGTAGAATGTGTGAGTAAGGAGAGTTTACTAAATGTTGAATTAGTTGGGATTGATTTAACCATTTAGGTCTTTACTTGTGCTTAGGGATATATGCTGAACTTTGAAGAAGTTGTTTAATGCTGTTTCTTCTAAGCAGGATGTAAACTGATTCTCTTTGATTTCTATAAAGGACCCCATAAAAGCTGTGCTGTGACATACACAAAAGGAGACCAGAAGAAAAAGCCCATCTGACAAAACCCACTCCAGACAGATGCATTTGTGAGTTACATATCAATTCCTCGCTCTGTCAAAAAGTGACTAGATGATATAAAAGTGCCCAGGTCACTCTAGAACACAGTCTTACAAGAAAAATTTCAGTCTTCTCATCCTCAGTTTTAAGTTTTTCCCATGTGACAAGACCCCTGACACCACTGCTACGGTATTCTCAATTCCTGAATGTCATTAGATTTGTAGTGACATCCAAAATCAGCTTCAGTTTGGCTCTAGGTAGAGCAGAGAGTCAGCTTTTAACAGAGTGACTGACAAGTGCAAGAAGCAGAATTATCAACAAAGGTATGAGTTCTAGTGTCTACCAGATCAGTAGCTGCCACTTAAGACTCCAGTTATTATTTCTAACAAAAACATCTCCAAAGGAGTGGCACAAGCCCCTGGAAAGCCCTTTCTAGTTCCAATTTTGTTTAAGTGCAGTGATTAAACTCCTCCATGGATTGTTCCCAATACCAGTAGCAGTCGAGGTTCCCAGAAAGTAGGTTCAATATCCATGGGAAGGAGAAGTCTGGACTACTCTTCAGTGTTTTGCTGGCTATGGGGTGGGATTAATAGCACTTGGGAATAAACTTTGACAAAAAAGTTCCCATCCCAGTGGCTGCATCTAAACTGTCTGCAGTTATCTGCTACAGCTTATCCCCAAAACCCGGCCCTGAGTTACCCATGTACCTGTGAGATCTGTATGCACAAGAAAGTTCAGATCATTTTCTGCTGGCTCCATTCACCTAGCATTTCTATTTCCTGTTGTTCAGACAAGGATTCTGACAGGGCTAAAAAACTCCACGACCAGCAAATATATCCAGAGCATAGCAGTGTCTCCTATGACAGTGTCTTGTATAATACACCACTGACTTCTCTACTTTCAAAACAGGTCCAAGAAAAGGCACCAGCTACAAGAACGCCCCACATAAGCTAAAGAATCCCTTGCTTAGAAAGCAAGGAGGATTACACAGGTGTGTGCTTCAGCAGCAGACCTACCTCTATTCAGCAGCACCTAGGGCTGCATAAAAGAAGGGGAGATTACAGGCCAAGTACACAGTCATTTGAAACACTACCTATTTTCGCTGGACAAGGCTTGCATGAATTCTAATTGCTCAGAACTGAGGTGCATTTGAAATTTACCTGCTTTTCAGCAGATGACAAAGAGCCTGAATGTTGCTGTGCTTCACAAAAGGAATGTTGCCACGGCTCTCTGCACAGCAACCAGAGGTTCCCCAAACCTAACCTGGTTCCAACACAAATCCTTCTGTGAGTTTGACATTGGCCTTCAGTACCTTGATTTTTCTACCAATTCAAATTAGAATGTGAGTGACAGCACTGGGGCTGGTGTCATCCACAGCACAGGTCATCTTGCAGCTCTCTGGTTCATCTATGGTAGAATACAGTAACTTCTTCAGAAATTAAGCTTTAATTGGACTTGAGTGATTAATATGGTCAAACCTGAAACTTTCCTGGGGGTTTTAAAAATTTAATTATATTCCACCTCCAAATTTTCTTAGTGCTACTCATTGAAAATACACAGCTGCACTGGCGAAGCTGTCAGTGAGAGGAAGCTAGAGGTTTTGGCAGCTGCACAAAGGGGAAGAGGTGAGGCCCTGGACTCATGAGAAGGCGTTGGAGACAGTTTAAGTTTGGAGATCTCTGGAGTCCACTGACATTTTTGGCTATCTGAAGAAAACTCATTTAATCCCCACCCTTTAGTGAATAAGGCAGAGGTGACGAGGTTACAAGGCAGCAGATCTTAGTCCCAGCTCTTTTGGTGACGTATCACATGACCACAGTCAAACAGAGCTTGGTTCCTACATCCCCCTGTACAACGGAAGAGGTGTGCTTTCTAAAACGAGCATCAAGATCTGGGACAGTTTGGGAGCAAAGTTCTTAATTCTATGAAACAGTCATAGTTGAGCCCCAAAGTGCTTAACGCACGTGCTGATGTTCCCAGTGTGGATTTTAGCTCATGAGCATTGTATACACAATTCTGAGTTAGGGATCTTCTTAGGAAAGATAATGTTCATCATGCAAGTCACTCTGAAGGAACTATTTTTAGCAAAAGAATAGCCTTCCTGCTATCTATTTTCATCTGTATGCCACAGAAATATATTCTCTCTGAAGCAAGGTTCCTATATTTATTCAGCACTTAACACTAGTGAAGGAGACAGCACTGTGGCTCCAAGGCATTGTCATGGATTCCACCAACAACAAAATTAATAATTCTCTGGGGAATTTATTCTTAACCTATATTTTAGTCACTTAAAAAAATGTAACAAAGTAAAGCAAACAAGACATACCAACAACCTCTAATTAAATTCCTGGGACTGTGAAACACCACCTTCAAAACAAGGCTGTCTTAATAAAATGGGACATTTCTGTGCAAGAGATGCTATTTCACTGCAGTGGGTGAAAAGTGCAATTTAAGAATTAATGAGTTTTAATTCTTACTGCTGTTGTTTGAGCTGTCTACACTACACATCAGAAAAATAGCTCCTTCCCAGCCATGTGGTACAGCAAGAGACAGAAAAGCCAGCCTTCAAAGCACAGTGTTACAGGGGGAAGTTCAATACCAAAGTCTCAGAGCATTATACTGTCACTGACATTAGTATCAGCTTCGTACAGCATTGCAGTCAACATGACCATTTATTTCCTGAGCTATGCTCCCTTTTAAGACATGTAAACAATGGATTTTCATAGTGTTTCTCATTTTCAGAGCCTTTCTCTCCTCACTGCCTGGGGAGATCTTCTGCAGTTCACGCTGCAAGATGCAATAATACAAACATTACAAGATATTGTATAGTCCAAATAGTGAAACAGAGTAAAGACATGTTATTGAGAGGCAAGATTCATGGCATCTCCAAGAGATACTAATGTCTAAACCAGACAATGGCTGTCACAAAGGAGTGTTTACAGAAGTAGGGAGGAGCTGCCTGTACAGGCAAGTTCCACATTTCATAAACCTAAGCTGCCAACTGCTGGGCAGTACAAGGGTGACAACATATCTCTCTAGTGCATGTCCATCTAGGAAACAAAACAGTTTCTCTAAGAACTCACCACTCCCCCTTACAGCTTCTGCAGCAAAGAAGATCTTACTAATGTCAATTCTGAAGCATTCTGCCTTATACACACTCAGCAGATGTAGATGAACTGGTGATATCTGAGGTACTGTTAATCAGGATGTGCTACCTCAATGGATATGAAAGACAAATAGTGCCTGTGCTTTCACTGACACTACGAAATCTCTTCTTTCCTTCTCTATAGAACTAGTCCCTCAAGTTCTTGATGTGGTAATGTAACAGCAGACCAAAAAGAAATGTGCAGCTCTCAGCAGTGTACCTCAATGAGGGAATTGAAATAGGTTTACCAAATAAAAACGTGACTTTGACCCATCCTTGGAACCAAATCAAAGAGTATCTAATGGCAGCAGTAGGTCTCCAAGAAGAAAACAAAGACAAACTAGTTTAAAATAGATCCAAACAAGAATACATGGGGGGTTTTGTGGTCATTGCCAGCCAGATTATGATTGGTTACAAACGTTAAGGGCCCTTGAGTTGCTCAAGTCCTTAATCCATCAAATTGGTCATCACTGTGTGCCAAGTGATGACCTCAGTCAGAAGCCATAAATCACTGCTGCAGAACCAAGCCTGCAAGCACCCTCAAGCACTGCTTCTCTCAGCACTTGTGAACAGGGAAGGCAGGCTGCCCAGGATTTGGGATTAGCTGATTTACATGGAGAAAGACAAAAGGGCTCTCAATACCGAGCACCAAATTTTGCACTAACAGAAGCTAGCATGGAGCATGTGAATAGGGAAAAAATAAAAGCCAGAGTGTGTGCTTTGCATGTGGGTTAAGAGCTGAAAGGTCTGCTTCCCTACAGCAGAGTTCCCTGTAAGGAGTTAAATCTAACCCTTTTGTTGGTAATCCTCTTCAGGGCATTGCAAGCCACCTCTCAGTTACTACACTTGGTAAAGAATGCAGAAGCCATGTGCTGTTTACCAAATTTTATTGTAAATTCCCAGAAAACCTATTTCCCATTCAAAACCACAAGCTATGTCCTATTTAGCATATGTATCAAATATTACAAGCTACCTTTTAAGCATGATACTTCATTTTCAATTATGTAATTAAAACAGATAGTTGCCTACAAAGTATTTTTTAGTAGGAACTAAATTATGTAAGAGACCTTAAAAAAAAGATGATGTAAGGATTTTGAGGAGTCAAGACAATTTGTGTGTGTGTGTGAAGGAACATATAAAGCAGTAAGCAAAAACTGTGGTCACTTTTTTCACCGCTTCACAGCAAACTGCATTTCTTGTGGAATGACATCTTTCATGAAGCTTTCCACCACCTCTCTCTGTTTCAGTGACATCTTTGACATGCACCTACAACATACTTTTTAAAATATTTGTATGTTTGTACATTATATATATAAATTTAAATGACCCTAAGCAAAATATTGATAACAGTAAAAGCAGGTGCCAGAGTAGAAATTCATTGTTCACTTGTGCACTTCCTAATCTGCCAGTCTTGCACCTCTTTATCAAAAGTTCAGCTGAAGAGTCTGGTTCTGTCATGCCTTCATCAGAAATCCTAGTAACTGTCTGGGAACTCACAACAGCTAAGACCACTGCTCCATTTGTGTGTAGGGGCTGATTGGCAGAGCCAAAGTTCAGGTTTTTGAGTCAAGAAGGCACATCTGTAGTGTGCTGTTCCAGTAAGGTTTGGTACCTTAACGCAATGTCTCACTTCAAATTAATGGTTTTAGGGGAAGAAAATGACTTCTGAAATGATTGTCATACAAGGAACAAGCAGTTAGAAAATGCCTGGCAACACTAAATTTTATTCTGTTTTATTTTTAATGGCAACAATATCGTTTTCTTTGCAAGCAGAAAAAAACCACAACCCATTGATATGTTGTAGAGTTCAATACAGATATTTCCAAGGCATTTGGGAGCTAAAGACTATCTGCATTAATAAAAATGTGCAAAATGTCTCAATCTTGCAAGCTGTTTGCACATCCCAATTTAGGAATCGCAGAAGAGGCCAGTCATATTATTAATTCAAATGTAAATGTAACAGTGAGCCCTTAAGGGAACGGACTGTATTTTGGCAATGAAATCTTACCTCTCACAGTCCAAAGCATTATCTTAAATGATCATTCATCAGAATGAAAAGCATTGGCAAAGTACTTTGAGGTTTTGTTGTTTGCTTACAAATGTATTTTTAAATGCTTTTGGCAGTTAACTCCTTCATTTCAATGAGTCTGTTACATTTATGTGAAATTGCCTTCTATGTTGAAGAGACTTAAAGCAATGAGAACAGATTTTTTCCTTTCTGTTTCAGTTTAAAGAACTCCTGAGGGATAAAACTCCACACAGTTCTGATGAAGTGACTTGGCTTTCACGGCAGGATGTTCTCTCTCACAGACCATGGAAGGACAGGACCACACTTGTAACCACTACAGTCTCTCAGACCATGGGATCCTTGTTCCAGTAAGGATACACCTGCCCCACCAGCTCCTTTTCAAAAACTTGTGTGCCTCCTGACATTTAGGAAACTGAGAAGTGCAGTGCAGTTCTCCTGTGTGTAGAAATCATTAAGTAATCCAGTCCCCCAAGATTTACATTGGAGCTACAGCCAGCAACACACTGGACATCCAATGGCTGTATAAAGACTGGGGTTTGACCGGAGAAGCTCAACCTAGAAGAAAATTTAAAATAGCCAACTGCCAGTGGCAACATGGTGTCTTTTTTGGCAGAGAAGATAAAAATAGCAAAGGAACAACAGCTCTGTTCTTTTTATGAAAGCCTGGCAGCTTTCCAGTAGAGACTTAAGTACTTTTTGTACTTTGGGGGGGAAAAAATGATGGGATATGGTCCAAGACTGGTCATACAAACCTGAGAAATATGGAATAAGAGGCTGGGCTGAAGCAGCCAAAGTGGTACCACCAGCTGCAGCCCCATTAATTAACGCTCTGTGGTATGTAGCTGGAAGAATGACCCTGATATTTGCTGAATACAAGCCGATAACTTCTGCAGAGCAGCTATGCTTTTCTTACTGAGGTGTATTTATCCAAGAAGTACCTTGCACATTTCCCCACATCTTACACGGCAGTAAATTAGTCCTAATAGCAAAAGTATGTAGTAAAAGCTATGCTCAGCCTTCTGCAGCTTTTGAAGATTTATTTTACAGATTTAGGTTTTCTCTGGATGTCTAAAATTGGGGGTGGAGGAACATGAGAGAAAATGCAGGTTTTATAGAGCCATAAAATTACCTTACTTCAGATAAATAAGTGTTTCCCTGCAACTTAAACAATGTAACTGAAAACTGAATGTTGTGGCTCAGAGTGCAGTGTACTAGAACACAGATTTTTTCCTCTATTTGAATTTGCTCTTTTAATTTTGAAAGAATGACAATTTTACCTGCTTAAAGGGGAAAATACGACAGCTACCATCAACTATTTTTACATACTCTAAATCTAGTTTTATGAATCATTTTGGGAAAAAAACAAGTACTGACAGCAGATACAGAGCAAAATTGTACAGCTCCATTGACGACACTGACTTGTGCAAACAGTAACAACCACCTGAACACGAGCTGAGAGAGTCCCTGGGTTCAAGTCCTAAAGTGGAAAATTCCTCAGGAGTTTGGGGTCCTTATTCTGTGCCAGATACCATCAGCTGGCTCTAACCTTCAGTTACTGTGTGCCATTCAATGATGCTCTAAATACTCTTTGACATCGAGTTTCTTTGTCCCTTTAGTCTGCTATATCTTCCCCATCCCCTGCCACAACTGAACCTCCACACTAACATCAGTCAGGGAATACCAGCTACCCACATCAGCTACTCATTCCTTTGAAAGAAAGATTGTTCTGGTAGTTGTAAACTTGACAAACAGCCTGAGGAATTAATCTTGAATCAAAGCTATTCTGCTGGCCCAAGAAAACAATGTTTAGATCAGACTCCGCAGAACACAACCTGCATGGACTGGACAGATGGTAGACACTTCTCCTAACATGTATTTAATTTAGCAATATGCTGCATGCTTCTTGAGGGATCTAATGTGCAGAGGAAACACTGTTTTCTTGTTTCTCAGTAAGTGCCAGAAAAGAACCATTTCCTCTGACCAAAAATCAGCATAGGCTCGCATGACAACAGGTGTCTTGCAAGTGAAATAAACCAACCAAACATAGTCACCTAACTCAAGGCCAAACAAAAGAAGAAAAGACAGAAGAAAGTTTTTGGACTGGCTGGTTCTTCCGGGAATGCAGCTGTGCATTCCAGCAGGCAGCAAGAATGTGGGGTTTTCCATTTATGCTGATCACAAGCTTTGCTACATTCTGGGCAAAAGCATCCACCCAAGTATATGACTCAACTATATACTGTTTCGCAAAATAGAATCATAGAGTCATAGAATGGTAGGGGTTGGAAGGGACCTTTAGTCCAAAACAACACAACTTTGTATGAGAGAATGGAAATCTGAGAAAGATTCTTTAAAAGTCTTCTAATGACAGCCAACACGATAGGGCATAAAAACTAAACAGGTCACTGTTAGGAATACACATTTCTTTTTCTGGCTGCACAAGCCTGAATATACTGGGCACAGCTGACACACAGCTTGATCCCATATCAGGATGCCTTCAACTCCTACCACAGCCAGGTGTAACAGAATCCAGTAATTTTGTCAAGTGATAATAATTACCACATGCAGTTGTGTTTCTTATAGTTCTTTATACCAATTTAATATCATCAGTAACCAACAGCCAAAAAGCCTCCTTAAGTCCTCATGTTACTGTGTGTTTTCCTGTCTCTCCAAAGAGTTGTTATTTCTAGTGCTCTCACCTTCTGCCAAAACCTGCTTGTACCAACGCCAATGTGAACAAAGAGATGCTACAGGAACTTCTGAGCAAAACTCCCCTGAGCTGCTACTCACTGTGATTGTTAGAGATACAACTACTCCTATAGCTAATAAATAAACTAGTGCAAAACATTGTTGAAACTCATTCTTACTGCCAAAGAGTGCAAAGATTAAATAGCATCTCTATCTTCCTCAAGTATGCTGCATTAAAAACAGATCCTTCCATTAACTTCCGAGAGAGCACTGTAGAAAAAGCAGCCAAAAATCAAACCCAGAACTTTTGTAGTAGTCAGTTCGTTATGACATAACAGAAAAGACCCGTGAGATAAGAAGACTCACAAGACAATGTGCTGTCACCCCTCCCTCTATCTGATCTTCACCATGTGTGGTTTGCTGATTTCAAAAGTAAGTCGATCATTATGAAAACGCCCAACCTGTTACCAGTCACCAATGGCACTCAGTACAAACCTGGCCAGCTTCACATCTTTGCCTTATTTGCCAATAGTGATCAGAAATGGTGACAAATGTCATGACAAGACTGTCACTTATTGACACTTTCTTAAAGCTCTGCCTCTACTCAGAGGGAGTACCTACTTGTTGCACCAGTAGATGGCTTCGAGCTCCCTTCAGCAGGACATTTTAAAGTTAGAGCTTGAAGGAAAGAGTGTTTCATCTTTTTTTAATGTCTACAAGAGTCTCTTGGGACTTGGTCTGGCTCTCATTAATTTCAAGGGGAGCTGGAAAAAGCACTAGAAGAGCTTTAAAAAATAACAAACAATAAGAAAGAATAGGATATAAAAATAAAATTTACTGCTTCCAAATCTCCTCCATTCTTTTTTTTACCTTTCAATAATGGTTAGATGTGTCTTCTGCACATTTAAGCATCAGAAAAACATATAAACCATTTTTATTGCTTACAGCAAAAATTTATCTATGTATTTCAGCTTAGATCTGCAAGAATCTACTTGCATTTTAGAACTGGTGCGAGAAAACAAAGTCAGTTTTATTTAATGCACAGCACTTAGTCTAGCTGTCAGCACAAGTCACTTTTACTGCTAAAGCAAAAGTGTGAAGCATCAAGTGGATCCCACAGAAACAATACAAGTTTATTTTAAAATAAGACCACACCTTCTGCTCTCTTGTCTCTCAACACAGGCACAAGTAACAGCAAATTATGAAGCAGAGTGAAAAGGAATGAGAACACCAAGCATTCAAGGGAGAAACCTAATTATTTCCTTAGCACCAAGAAGAACCAACGTTAGTAGTGAAGTTTCAAAAACATTTACAGATCTTCTGCAACTCTCCCACGCTTTGCTGTACAGACTAAAATCACACTGCCATTGTGGTCAACAGGTTTGCTATCAAGTTCAGAGCTGTACCCTCTTTTTATTACCTAAGTCAACAAGCCTCAAATTTGTCCCTTTGTGATTTGTTTTCAACAATAAAGAGCTGTAAGGTGGTGAGTTTTTCAACTAACCACTGGTTACACTAAATAGTATTAAAACTGGGATCTCTCTCAGCAATGAAGGTATACATGTTTCTGGAAATGCCACATTTCAGAGAATTCATCAGTATAAGAACGAGAACACTAATTTAATCCTGGCAGCATTAAAAATCTCATTTTCTTTGAAATAAAACACAAAGGTAAAATCAAAAGTCTAACGTCAATGCTAAAAGGTGTTACCAAACACTGTCTTCTGGATTTTGCTCCAGGTCACACTGATGCAAATATTATATATTTCTACTGCTTCTCCCATTTTCCTCAGCATTTACACCTGAAGGGGAACAATTCCTAGAACTACAATAAGAAATTTGTCCGAAGAGTTTAATTAGTGCTTGCTGCAAAAAAGTAGTTCAAGTGTGTGATATATAAACCCAGCAGATTATAGGAAGAATAAAAAAAAAAAAAGCAAACCTCTAATTAAATTATATGTCATCCAAAACCAGGATGAATACTTATAGTTCATCTACCATAGAAGCCACTGTATGTGAAACGAGGTAATTTATAAACAAAGTGCTTTATCTAGGGTATGACTGGAAGCTCCAAGATTATAACGTCCTTTAAGATAACATTCCAAACCTACCCTTTTATGTTTTCAGCCAAGAATTTGTTTTTATAATTTCTTTGCTCTTGGCAAAAGGAAACTATACCTCAAACTCAGTTCTCCCTCTCCTTCAATACTGAAACCACTCCCCTACTTTTTGCCAAAGAAATGATACAAGCGTTTTGAAAATCAAAACTACAAGGAACCAGCTACAGCTGCTCTTTTGTTGCTGTGTTGTTTCATCTACAACTGGATCTCACCCTGCAGATCCCACTCGGGTCTCCTTGTGCGGACAAGGCCTGGTTCCTACCCCAGGGTGACAGACACAGCTGAGACCCTCTTCTGTATGGACAAGGAGTCTCGGGATTTAGTACCAGGATAACTCTGCTTCTATAATATTTCTCAAAAACTCAGTACTCACTTGCCCACAGGAATAAGAGATTTAACTTACTTTTCTACTCCTGAACTGTGGGCTGTTTTGTTACCCAGAGCAGCACTTGATGCCGTTTTAGGAATCCTAAGGGCTTAAATCACTACTGTCTCCCCAAACTGTCTATAGGCTACCAGGAACACCTCTAGTTCCTACCACATCCCTTTACTTCCAATATGCACTCTGTGATGAGGTCATTTATTGAGCATGACCATTAATAAAACCACAGAAGGGAGATTTTTAGGGAGTGTCTGCTCCCTTCTCTACCAGCTGCAGGGATTTTCTAATCACTTTATACTACCATGGCACTGAACTGAGATTTAACTGCATTTCTCAGGGGAAGAAAAAGCTGCTGCAGGGTAAATATAAAGCTAATGTTGAGCGGCTTTGAAAAATCTCACTCTTAAATAATGACAAATAACATCATTCTTAATTGCACTTTGTAAAAGGAAAAAGATGTTTCAACGATTTTCCCTTTTTCCTAATAGCCACACCTCCATATGACACTAAAGCAAATATCACTACAGAGACTAAGTCCTCATTTCACTTCATTGAGCAACACCAGAGTGAAGCTACATTACTATAAAAAAAGCCCCAACCCTTTTCTTCTTTAATTTTGCAGGAACCTAAGCACTCACAGTTCACAAAATTAAATATGTTTTACACAAGTTGTACAGGCTGTACAGAAATATCCTCTAAAAAAAGCAAGCAGATATTTGAATTATACAAAAGTTTTGCAGTAAATTTTTGGTATGGGGAGATAAGCACAGGGTATGTATGCAGGCGTGTGTGGTTGTTTGTGTAAGCCTCATGCTGTTGCTCGCAGTCTCCTGATTAATGAAGCCTGGTTCGTGATCTGCTGAGAGTCAGCATTTGTTTTTTTTCAGAAAGAATTGCTGTATTTTGTCTCCTGTCTTTGAGATACTCAGGGGGAAAAAACCCCTTCAATGCAGTACGAACAATTCTTTTTTTCATCTTCATCGCTGAATTTTATGAGAGGAACAAAGGCCTTTCCTAAATAACAAAGCCCCCACAAAAGAGGAAAAGGAAAGGAACCTATTATCCACTTGAGACGGAGAGTTAAATAGAATTTCACCTTCATTCCCCAACAAACGAAAACCCAGACAAAGGGAGAGCTTGTCCCAGCGTACTTACTCTAACAGGCTCTGGGGCGGCAAGGAGAAACAGAGACAGGTTCATGACCGACCGGATTCCTCCCCTGCTCCAGTTAATTCAGAGAAGTGTTCAAATTCGCAGCCTTTGCCGAGTCTTCTACCACCAGATTTACAGCTTATGCAGATGCTGCTTTACATGCTCTGCTTATTATACTGTCCATGTTGCCATCCTAGTGTAGGCATGTTTTAAATGCTCCTTTCTTCTGTACAAAGGCTAAATTCTGGTCTCTCACCCAGTGTCTGCAATCAAAGGCCTTTCTCTGGGCTTTGTTTGTATCTCTGAAATGATTTCATTTCGGCTAATATCAGCAGTGATATCAGTAACACAGGAATTTAAGCACTTGCAATTCGAAAACTTGGATCTCTTTAAAAACAGTTAACTAAATTACGATGTGCTTGTTAAATTTTACCCTCCAAAAATCACAGTAAGTCCCTGCCTTAAAGAGCTACCCAGTCCAAGTTGGAACTTCCACAGCAAAAATCATGCGAGCATTTTCATGAGAATGTGGAAAGTTAATGCTTTCAAAACAATGACTATTGATGATGTTTGCATAGTGTGCATCCCATTAGACAATTTGGATTTAAAATATTAAGGAAAAAAAAAAATCCCTATAACATAGGTACCTATAAATGAAAGAACAAAAACTGAAGCGTGCAAATAACAATGAGCTCGAAAGTGGAGGACTAGAATCAAAGAATGAAGTGTTTTTCCTCTGGAACTAATAATTAGCACAAACAAGGTCAGACAATTTCCTCAAGAATAAATATAGAAGTATTTTCATGTTGTTTTCCCCCTTTGTTTTTTGACCAGTACTTGCTAAATACTCCAACTGCTCAGCACACAAGTGTTTGGTCTACAACTCAGTGCTAAAGAAGCAAAGACATAAGCACTCTGTGACTTTCACATAGAACACTCTGGGCCAACGACTTCTTTAAGCTTTAGAGACATTTATAAATGGATTTTTTAAAAACAAACACACCCATCTCTTTGTTTTAGAAGGCTGAACTAACGCTCTTATTTTGGGTAAGTTTCCACTACATAATCAACTATAAAATGATAATACAGGTTTGTTGAGCAGGTGAATGCAACAATTGTAAAAAACAATGAACAAGTCAACCTGAGGAAAAGTCAGCTGAGTGGCTGTTTTAATATACAGAAGATTTTAATTCACATCCCAGTAATATTCTGATTCACAGGAGGTTTCAGGTTGAAAGTCTTACCTGGAAGTCATCTGCTTCACTCCCTGTACTCAAGCAGGTTGATCTAGAGCTGTTAGCCAGGACTGACCGTCTTCTTACGTCCTGGCTGACACAACCTGAAAGCAATTACAGCCCCTCAGGAGAGATTTTTGCAGGTGTTTTTGTTTTTAATCTCAGCATTCCCAGAATTGTAGAAAGATGGTTTTTATGCTGATTTCTTTGTATCTGCTTTGTACAGCTTTTCAGAAGTACTAAGCAGCACGTCATATCAGCAGAGCTTTCATTTCTATCAGTGATCTCTGTCAGATTTTCCTTCTGGATTATATCAGATTTTGGATTAGTTATTTGCTACTAAATACTATTTCACATTGGTAGCATTCAAGGAGAGAAAAGACAAAAAAGGATGTACAGGACTGAAGGGATTTCTAACTTGGTTATATTTTCAAAGTTGCAGATTTTAACAACTTTGTACTCCAAGCTGCTACTTAAAAATCTGTGAAATCCAGAGCACACATCCTCCTTGGCTAAAGGTTTAAAATATTTTTTAAACATTAAAAAATAGGTATCTTTACGCAAACTTTTTGTCACTGCCTGTAATTCCATCTCCTAATATCCATTATTCAACAAATATATGCTAGAACAACTCCTTTAATACCTCCTCGACATTTCTCCAGGAGAACATAAAACTTTTCAAGACAAGGTGTACCGGGTGAACTTAATCTTTCAAATGATCTTTGCAGTGTACAAGAGATTCTCCAGTGTCTTTATCTCTTGAGCTTAAAAGAGTTACCAAAGTTAAAAAGCAAGATTATAGTTATCAGACCAGTATTTCAGTTTCAAGGGATGGACTATTGATCAAGCTGGTCTGAGTAAGCACCACATGAAAGATTTCCAGTCCAACCAATAAGACAACAGAGTGTTATTTCAGTCAAGAGGATCTGTTTGAACATTTAACCAAACTGCCAATTGAATAAAAATTATACACAAGCGATATGCAAAAAGTTGAATTTAAAGAAATGTGTACACTTTTCCTATCACAGGTAGAGATCAGAATTTCTTTTAGCTGCTGTGATAAAACACTAACAAATCAGCCACTTCAAACACATTATTCAGGGCATGGAAAAGGGAATTTGAAACAAAGCTAAACAGAAAGATTCAGACAGTATTCTTTCTTGGATCCAAGTCAAATTAATTTGTGAGAAATCATCAGTGTATGTGTTTAATTCTTTTATATAGAAGTATCTGTTTGCAATTAATAGATGGAAAGCAACCAGAGGAAGTGCCCATTCTAAGAAAATGTAATGGAGCACTTCATTAAAAAGATGTATTTTCAAATCAGTCTGACCACAGTCTGAACTCACTTGAAGAGTATAGTATTGCAGAGAAAGGATTTTGTATCCTCGTAGCAAGGGCTGACTGTATTTATGCCATTTTGAACATCTCTCCACTGATAAAGAGCTCCACTTGTTTTTAAAGTTGTGTTTACTTATGTCAGTCTGGGGAACTGGCTCAATACTTCCTAAGTATATTTTAAGCTATTTTTGTTATTTTTATTTCACAGGAATTTTCTTTTAGGGTACATCTTTTGTTTCCACAGAAATAGCACTAGTTGCTTGTGTAGTCCTGGCCTTTTCTAGGGAGACTAAAGGGAGCTGTTATCTGCCATGCCATGTTTCTGTGCCTCTACTGAGGGATCGGACATAGTGTACTACAGGTCAAATATCTTTCTAAATTAAGCTCATAATCTCCCTGTTTTAGGTAGTATTGCTTAGTAAATATTAACACGAATAACTCATTTGCAGTGATCAGGTATGGCTTCTTCTGCTGTGCTCTCTTTGTAAATAAACTGTGAAAGGCCGTCTAAACAGTTTACAGTCTAGAGCTGTGCAAGTGTTGTGAAAAACACTTCAAAATGTGCTTTCAGAGAACCCATACCCTTTATTTTTAGCTCACATACACTGGGAGTAGTGGTGCTGCTGTGTGTGCGCACTGCATTGCACTCCTAAACATCTAACTTGAGCCTTTATCACACAATCATTTGAATAACATGTAAAGAAGTTGATCCTTGGAAGCTAACCCAGGGAAATCCTGAACAGATAAAGATTGTCTATCTAAGAATAAATTGGATTTTCAAAGATGTTGAAGTTGTACATATTAATTGTTCCTGGTATTTCAATTAAAAGTACTTCTCAAGACATGTGAGGAACTTTCTAAAGGAACAGGCCAAAACCTTACACATAATGCAACAACTGCTACTGCAATTAACTCAGGAACCCCACAGATACCACCTTGTGAACTCAGAAGTTGTCACAGGAGAAAAGAAATATCACATCCAGAAATAATTCTGAACAATGCATCACTCTGCAGCCTGAAGTCTCAAATAGTTCTCTGTAAATATTGTTTTATGTCATTGTTGCCAGCATCATATATGAAGATATGGTTTACACTTGCAGTTGCCAAATTATGTGTTATTCTTAAATCTGTGTGTAGTCCTATTGGCTTAGATAGGAAGCCAAATGATAAGAAAAAGTCCCTTTAAGATAAAACTGCGGCTCAGAAAAGAGCACAACCATTCTAGCTTTATGGCCCATGATAAACTACTTTCTCCAAAGCAGTATTTGCCATTTGTAGATCAATTGCCAGCGATTAACATAACCTTTCTGATAATAATTCATCAAAGCTCTAACTTAGGTAGACTGCACGTTTCCTTTACACACAAGGCATGTTCATTTATAAAGCAACCAAATTCACAGGGAGGGACTGAAAATTTTACTTCTTTGTCACTTCTTTTTAAAATCTGCAGCAAACTAAGCATAGACATCTCCGAAAGAATGAGGCTGACGATGAGAAATCACAGTTTTCATATTTGGAGAAATCTAAATGTATGCCAAGGCAGCTTTTCCCAAAAGTGCTTGTATCATGTATTTTGACTGGGGTCTCTCTCTTCTGCACCCTGACAGACCATTCTTGCCTTTTGTGACTGACAGCCCTCACTGGCTGCAGTGATGTTTCTGAAGGTTGGAGCTGACCCTGCAGCCCCTGCTGCTGCCAACGTGGTGCTCGACACCACAGGCCTCTCCCAGGCAGAATTCCCGCCCACTGTAACTCTCTTCCTGACTATTTGGATCTCAGTTACCCCTATGAAGCAATTTCCTGATTCTTTCAGGCTCATTTCTCAACTCCCAGGTAACAAATTTTCAACCTGATTACAACTGGGCTAGTTTAGTGCAGACTCTTTTAAAGCAGTTGCATAATCTGAGCTGCTCCGCTGCAGCTGTTGTTGTACAAAAGTTATTTATAAACTGTAGACAAAATCTGTACATATTTACAAAATCCACTATGCAAAATAGCAAGATATACTGCATCACACCATGGTTATTGTTTTCACTAGGACCTTTCTGTTTTTTCAGTTCTCACTGTGAGAAACCCAGAGCCGCATTTTGGATTTGACTGGGAAAGAATTTAAAGCTTTGAAGTTCTTGTTCAAAAATTTAACCTTGCCAAATTAATGTCATCATTAATGTAATTCAAAAATACTGTATCGTCTTGAAATGGAAACTGACTACATGACTAACAACATCAGGATTTTTTGAAATAGCCGCGGGGGAAAGCCTTGCATTACAGTTGTGTACAATCAATCACCTTTGCTTGCCCATTCGGTATCATATAATCAAAAAAAAATAGGAGGAAACAGAAAGTTTCCAGAACATAGCATTTGCAAAACTATTAGCCAGCCTTCTCCAGTCTTGCAAGGAGACACAGCCAAAATAGATGGAATAAACTTGTCAGTGGGATCAAGATGAATCTTATCTTGTGTTAGATCATATTTGTTTTTACAGATATTGCACTAGAGAGAAAGGTGGGGCTCAGTGTGGTATCATGGAGGACCAGTGGAGGCCCAATGGGATTCCAGGCCCTAGAATAGACTTTTTTTGAATCAGGTGAGGTCACTAGGTTTGGAAAGACTCTTGAGCCATATGTGGTGGTCAGAGACTCGTTGGCTGAGGAAACCGTAGAAGAGTACACTGACGTGAACCTGAGCCTCTCCTGTGAATTCTTCCTCTCAATGGTAAAATAAATGAACTGGATCCAAATTAGAAATACATTACCTAAGTTTATTAGGAGCTTAATCGTCCAGTAAAAGACAGAGAATCTTGGATGAACTTCTCTGCAACTCCAGTTCTAGCATTCAGCAGAGGAAATAAAAACATAACACACTAATGAAACACTAAGTTAGAATCACCCACCCACCAGCTGGGTAAAATATTCTATTTATACTTCTTGAAAAATTAAATACAAGAAAAGAAATGTACCCTGGTTAGAAAACTTATGCTCT
Source organism: Urocolius indicus (assembly GCA_013401255.1). Classification (NCBI taxonomy): domain Eukaryota; kingdom Metazoa; phylum Chordata; class Aves; order Coliiformes; family Coliidae; genus Urocolius; species Urocolius indicus. Next base: position 798,638 of record WBNH01004176.1, on the reverse strand, counting down.
GACCATGAATATAAACTGTGAAGCCTGCCTAGAATCAAGTGAGATTCACAACATCTAAAAGAAGAAGAGTTCAGCAGTTTTAATGGCAATATAAATAACAGATATTTATTATAGGCCACCTGAGCGTGATTTCCTGTGACAGCTAAGCAAAACAGAAAAAAATTTCTCAGCCAAGAAAACAATCTAGAACTACGATCATTTACAGTCTGTGAAAGAAAACCATGCAGAACACTGACAGTTGATATTTTCAGAAATGTTAAGACAGAAGTAAATACAGAGATATAAATCCACTACACACATCCTTATCAGCAGCATGCTACAGAGGTATTTCAACCCCACGTCACATCAAGCACAATAAAACAATGACATTGAAGAACCTGTCTATCACATACTATATATAGTCTGCCTGGGGAGAACAAGGTCTGGAGTCAAAATTATCTACTGTCTTTAATGTAAATTTTTTTTCAATACCATTTGCCATTCAGGATACTTGAAAACATTTCTAGAGTTCCTCTTAGACCGTTTATCAAAGAGCCTTTCAACATCTAAAGTCCAGAAAGGTAGTCCCACCCAATGGCTTGACCTGAAAACTCGAAAGAACACTGCAAAATAAACAAACCATGGTATGCACAAAAGGAAGACAAGTTTTCTTACTGAATTCCTTGGCATTTTAATCAAAGCCTACGTATGATAAATTAGCAACATCAAGCTGACACCTCTGTAAATAAGCTCTTCAAAAAGCATCAGAGGCACATAAACAAGTAATAATGAAACAACTCTTTTTGTTTGGTCTGTAATCAACACAGAACAACTAACAAACTGGCGTGCTTGAAGTGATAGAATGAGAAGCTACAGGCTGCACCAGACTCCTCCTTCCTCTGCATTTCTGAAAATGTTATCTGCAAAGCAAGGATTTGGACTGGTCACCTGCAAAGAGCCACCCCCATGAAGAGTAGCTGAACAGCCCCAGCAGTATGCTGATCTTTAACCTTGCAAACACTATAGGACAAATTTTGGTCTCCTCTCTACCTACCTCATCAGGAACTGCCCATTTGCTTACAATATTTGCGCTTACTATATCCTTTGAACAGTCTAGTAGTAGACTTCTATTCAGCCTGATAAACAGCCTGAACCCAAACCTAGTTTAAAGAGACCAAAGATGAACTGAGCTCCCTACTTACCTCCTAAGGCTTTCAGTCCCTGTCTCATAGCTAGTCCTCTGGCTGTACACCTCTTGTCAGAGAGAGAGGAGGAAGGAAGCTGCTTCAACTGCCAGTGCTGTCCATTAGAGACAGGACCCTTCTGGAAGTGGAAAGAAGCAGTTTCATATCTCACTGGATGCAAAACTCATTTTCTCTTTCAATAAAATCTTCTGTCTTTATTTGGCCTCAATCCATCTCCCCAGAGCTGGCCAGTCCTTAACATATATGTGTGTTAATATATGTGTGTTGTACCATGAGACCTGGAAGCACTGGGCAGTAAAAGTAGCTCTCGGGCAGCTGAAATTGTCTTCATAAATACATTAGAAGCCAAGCATGAGGATCCATCACAAATAAGATTTACTGCAAGCTCAGCAGAGCTGACACAAGTCAAGTGAAAACAGAGAACAAGATATGGTGACAATAGTCTCTAAGTTTCGTTTATTCCAACTCATCAACTCAGAAAAGTCTCAAGAGGCTTCTCAAACAAATGCAGCCTGGGAGGTCCCATCACAATAAAAGAAGGATCCCGCTTTGGCTCTCACAAAGTGGCAGTGCCTCGATTCACACTCAGCAATGACCATACAAGTTCAGGTTCTTTTTTTTTTTTCCTGGTAAAAAAACTTACTTGAGCATTGATTTGAAGCAGCCATTGCCATTACCTGATCTGAACTCCCACATAACACAGACCATTAAATTACACCAAGCTATCCCTGAATTAGCCTCAAATATTCTGGAGGTCAAGGACAAAAATAAGTGTGAGCACGCAGTAACGGCCTACAGTAGATTCCCATTTTTTGGTGAATACGATCCATAATTTTCAGCCCAAGGGAAACTTATGGCAACTGACAAACCTTGGAGAAAGCTCTAGCATCTCCCTACCATTTTATAAATATGGAAACTGAAACTCAAAGGCAGCAAAGTTAGGCACAGAGAAATTAATCTGTAACTAAACGCAAGGAAAATTTATATGCACTAAAGGAAGTCTGCAGAATAGGGTTCAAATGAGAGTCCAGTGCTATGCTGCCTTGCTGCCTGGGCCTTCATTTTACCCAAGTCACTATAAAGTCATCACAAAATAAAGAATTTCTGAGTGCCAGCACCCTGATTTCTTTTACAGAGTGGAGCTGCTGATTATTTTTATTTACGTTAATTTGGTTTGCATTCTTGCAGAGGAACAGCACAGTGGTTGGAAAGCAAATGGTATGTTTTTTTCCACAGAAGAGACTAATGAAGTTACAGAAAGCAAATGTTCTGTTCCATAGAAGGCTCCATATGCCTGTCCAACCCAGCCATATTTCTGAGGTTAAATGATGCAAAGATAAAAAGCTGACTTTGTGAAACAAAGGTAAATAGCAACCCAGATGCTCTCATTCATATTCTGAAGTTATTGCCATCAGCTCTGTGACCAACACATTTCACAGCTTGTGAATTTGCAACAATCATAAATTAGGGCAGTAAGAGAGGACCAAGTATAGTCCTATAAACCTTTGGAAGGGTTTGCTTTATTTATATTCCAGTTGGGGACCCTACCAATGCTCTAAAGTTTATAAAGTATTGGAATACATTAGAGTCCAGTCCTCAAATAATTCATTTTGTATTTCTGATGGCCAGGATTATAACTATGTATTTGCACTGCTTCACAAGCTCACATGCAATGTAAAGATCTATGATTTATTCCTTGCCCTTCTTCCCAGCAGAACTAGGGCCACCAGGTGCAAAAAACTCTGCAAACTTAAACATCCAACAAGATCATGTCTCCAAGGAAGAGAACAACTCTACCTTCTCAGAGGCTTTGTTTAGCCCTCATGGCTATCATGTGAGCAAAGTAATAAAAAAAGGAATCTGGAAAAAGAGTTCCTAAGGCCACTAAATTTGTTTCTGAAGGCATCACCAGTTACACACAATACCTAAGTGCTAAATTAATAAACAAGTTCCCTTCTAAAGGAGTTTGTCTTTCTGAGATGCACTGATGAGACACGGGAGGGAGAACCTTGTAATGTTGCTCCATAAACATGATTCCCTAACATCTATTTTGTGTGCTAAGCAATATACAACACCCTTGACTTTCCAGAATCCAGTGTGTGCAGTTATCTTACGTTCACTTCAGAGAACGTTTTCTCTAAGATATAGTTATTGATGTTAAGCTGCATTGAAAATATTTGTGACATCTGTCAAATTCATCAAAAAAAAAATTCATTAGGGTCAGTGTAACTGCAATAAATACAAAATTAATAGCAAGGGGGTTCTTTTAAGGTTACATTAAAATAACATTTGGCATCTGTCTGAATCTGACAAAACCCAGGGAACTGGCTACAGACACAATTTGTCCTTAATTTCTTTATGACTAGATGAGAAAGGTGCTAAACCATCCATATTTTTTATTCACAGTGTTCCATGTGCTAGAGTAGAGGAAGTGGTCTTCAAAGTCTACTCGGGATTCTCAGTTCAGCTTCCTTTGGCTTACAGCTCTCCTTGGACAAATTGCTAACTATTTTGATCATTTTTGGTAAATTTTGGAAAACTACATTTAATTTTTCCCACAGCTGTAGTGAGGCAGAGCTGCCACACATTGATGGTGTAAAATGCTCTGCACCTTCTGCACATAAGGGGATATACCATGGCAAAGTGCTATTGTTCTCCATACTGCTAGCAGTGCCTACTGGGGCATGCTGAAACAAAGCTTAAATCTAAGCCTCATTTTACTAATCTCACTCCTTCTTTCCATTTCTGCATTCCCTATCTTCCCTTCATGACACTATGTCTTAGAAATACACCTTCTTGTGGTTCAGGATAAAGGACACAATAAAATTTGGACCTCTGTGCTGCAACTGGGATCACTGGACAGGGACAGCTGCCCTTCAACGGGTTTCTGTATGTTCTGTGCAAGACATAAAAAGCCAGAGACAAATTAAATCACAATATAGTTGGGAGAGTTTTGAAATTTGCCAAGTCAATTACTTAATCCAAAAAAAAGCCTAATGAACAGTTTTACTTTGGAATGCACGTGTCAAGTATTGCTCATAGCTCAGTATGTGGAAAACAACATTACCAGGACTAATCCTGTACCTTTCAGCTAAATCAAAATCACAGACAGGTGAAATCCTTTTTCCCAAATGTACCTCTGAATCTTTTCCCAGTTGTGCAGAAGAAGCCATTCTCACAAGGCTTTTAAGCACATCTTAAAATTGTATTTTTGTTACTTAGATCCAAGTGACAAGAAAGATGAATCATGTCTCAGAATTTATTCAGCATTGCTAATTAAACTCATTCCTTGAGGCCTGAGAAGCACTAAACCATTGGAGTGTAACAGTGAAAATTAGTGATTTGAATAGAAGAATCATGAACTTTGGAAAAGAAAACATTACCCATCGGTGAAGCTCACAAAATAGCCCCTTACAGAAACTAAACAAGATTAATGAAGGTGAAGTCAAGAAAAACAACAGCTTTTAAAAGTCCTCATGTCTTATTTTCTAAAGAACGGAACATAAAACAGACTCAGCACCACTAAAAGCCTTTAATATACACATATACATTTAACACAGAAAATAGAGAAGCAAGTTTTATAGACCTCATCTCACTATATTGCAGTGAAAAAAAATGTTTCTCTAAAACTTATTTTAAAAAAATCTGAAGAGAAATTAACCTTCAAGTATTTCCAAGTATTTAGGTCCAAGTTCTGTCCCTTTGAAATCTGCCATACTTTGCTTAAAACCGTCAAGCTAGATGTTTCAGTGCTACCAGTAATGTTTATGCTCAGTGAAAGAACTGTGCATCTCTCCCAAGATCCTGCTGAGGAGCCTGGAGACCAGCGCCTCCAGAACACAGCCCATGAGGGCTCTGTTCCTCCAGTTTTCCACAAATGGAGCACAGATATGACAATAAAAATAGCAGCACCTGTCAGGATAATGTGGAGGCGTAAGTGGCTACTGCATCTGGAAATCCACGCTAAAGATGACAAAGAGGAAGCCTTCAAAATCAGAAGTCACTGGTAAAATGTTTAATTCAAGGATTTAATTCAAGGGTGATTCTTCTGCTAGGAATATCACAGGAGCCACAAGATGCTGCCTCCTTAAAAGGCGAGATTCTTCCAGTCAGCTGATGGAATGTATGTTGCCTGCACACAAGACCAGGTCTTCTGGTATAGGTAGCTAAGCTTGGACCTTGGTGAGACCAAGGGACTGTAAACCAAGAGTTGTCATAGATGCCTCTCTCAGACTGCCATGACTCCTGCCTGCTGTGTGCCATTCAAAACCTGGCACTTGCCTCTGGCACTTGTGGCCTGACTTTCCAAGGCAGTAACTTTCCAGGGCAACACTGGAATTTCAAACTACTCAGCTCCTCCTGTAAGTCAGCCATGGGAGGCTGTGATTCCTTAGCACAATGCCAGGCTGTGCCCGCCCATGTCATTCCAGAACATTCAACGCAAATGTAAGTCCCACAGCTGGCAGAAAGGAGCTAGGAGGAAACCTGACTCCTCACTGGTGACTATGGAATTGAACCTCTATAACAGTATGTTTAGAGATGTCCTCTGCTTCATTAAAGAATGAATACATACGTGCATACCTAAATGACTGGAGCACATATATATCTAATATAAACCACATTCCAAGACTTTATAACTTGCCTATAAACATCTGCTTTGATGAAGATGAGATATAAAATCCCAGTCTTCCATTGTGTTCCTTTAAAAAGGGGGGAGAAAAGAACTATGTGATTTTTTTTTTAGAGTAATAAACACACATCCTATGTGATTTCATCCAGTTGGCTGGTCTGTTTTTATAATGCTATACTGTGGCTACAGTGGTCTGAGACACAGTCCATCTAGCAAGAACTTGCAGTCCCAAAGGCAGAGATGCAACAGCAAATACGGTGCTTATAACTTAGCCTCAGAGCAAAACAGAACTTTGCCAACAGCAAGACCAACAGCAGATTGTAGATGGTTGTAGGTGTCACTCTCTTGGATAAACTCATCTAATTTGTGATTGAGACATGCTCTGGAAAATTTTATGATGCTTCTTACAGGAATTTCTCAGATCTGGAGTCCTCAGTGACAGCAAAGCCTCCTGCCACACAAAAACTCCCTCCACAGCATTGGACTCCAGTTGTTCTTCTGTATATACAGGCAGTCCTTTCACTACAGTGCGTATGAACCCATCTGCTCGGAAGCCTGTTACTTAGAAACAACTCACTTCTAAGAACAAAAGAAAAGGCTTTTTTTTAAAACAAAACAAAACAAAAGGTATCCAGCTTACCAACAGGGCTCAGCTTTTTGACATAAAACCACACTGAAATATGAAACCACAATACAAAACCCATCACCTTCATGACAAGAATATTGTAGCAATAAAAGTACATCAGCTCTTGAAATCCTGCACTGTTTGGTGATCTGCTCCACTGAGGTTCTGCAGAGATCCATTACCTCTAGAGGCCATGGTCTGGACCATGCAGCACAATGTAGAAATGTGATCTCTGTCAGCCTTCACATGACACTTACAAAACTAACACACTCTGCAACGTAACTGACTACTTTTGTTCAAACCCATCAGGTGACTCAATGTGCATGCCCATATAATTACTCTTCAAGCAGATAGTTTTCTTGGTGATTTGGAAACGTGAGAGACTGAAGGTAAAACTCCACCAATACACACTTGGCAACTGACACAAAATCCAGCCAAATGCTAACAGGAGTTAAACCAATAAAACCAACTATTCCCATTAAAACTCTCTTTGAGTGCAGAATTCTTAGCTGGCAAGAGCACGTCTTCCTATGTTCATTCCATTTAAAGCTACCTACCAAGGGAAATTACCTCTGACCAGTGGTTTTCCAGTGAAAAATGCCCACTTTCCAGACTGGTAGGTTAATAACACCAACACAAAATTAAAAAAGGAAGTAACCATCTGAAACTTCTCCTCAGTATCTGGCCTAGCTACGAACAATTATTAAGCTCTGTAGTAGAAGCAAGTAAGCAAAGCTTTCCTGGAAGATGGATAGTTAATGCTACATGTAATCATTTTAGTATTGCAATGCCTCAGTAGAGTGAGAAATTTCTGTTTGCTCTCTTTGTCACTTTGCATTTGTTGTACATTGGAAAACTGACTGTAGAGGCATCTATGCTATTTATGCTCACTAAAGATGTCAGACCTTTAATTTAAATGCTTGCTTGGGCTCCTTTTAAATATGGAGCTTTAAGATTCAAATGTCAGATCTGCTTGTATTAAGCAACACATTTATAAAACCTGCCACGTGGCAAAAATCCAAATGCTTCTTCCCATGTTTCTACACTGCTTCCAGTCCCATCATAATTTTTCAGGTGTGTTTATATAATATGTTAATTTTCAGTATTACACACAATAACCAGCAAACAAATCTGCTTAAATCATAGTAAGCTTACATTCACATATAGTGTGAGACATGATTTCAGGGATGCGTGTGAGACTGTATCAGTGTTGTATTATCCAACACTAACAACTAACCTGCACATTTTTAATGGCACAAATCACTCTTCACTGAATATTATTCAACCTGCCCCTTCACTGAGCTGAAAGCAAGGCAGACATTCTTAGGTGGACAATTAACATAAGTCAAATGAGTTGACCCGAACATCCATTTCTCTTCATCAGCTGTTTCCATGACTACCTCACATGCAGACACCTACACTAAACAGACAAGATGAATCTCATCCTCAGTATATGAACATTAATTTATTTCTCTAGGATCCCAGTTCATACTTCTATTCATAAAGATTCATTGTGTATTCATACAGATTCATTGTATTGCCTTATTAAGGCTTGGCTGACAAGGCTGTTATAGTCTTTATAGAAGAGCTTTTTAGAAATGCAGAAAAGCATGTTAGAAAACGTTAGAAAAGCAGTCAGTTTGTCTGTTTTGAAGCTGCTGTGAGCTCTGTAATTTGGAATCCTTCACAAGGGATTCAAGAAATGAAGTATTGTAAAATCCAGCAAGAGTTGTGATACGTTACAAGGTTGTAAGTTCGGATTAGCTTCTGCTTTTGCAAACTTGCAGCAGGAAGGAGTACTGAGAAGTTGTTAATGAAAGAAATAACAGTATGAAATACCATCTGATTAGAGGTGTTGCATTCAAATAATTATCTAAAACACTGGCTTTTTCAATACATTTAGACCTTGTTGTGACAACATGGCAGTAAGACAGAAGCTTGTGCTCAGAGGCAAATGTGAAGGCACAGACCTTTTGATAGTGTCAAGTCAACAGGGTTCCTTGAAGACACTTCTCAAGCAAGAAAGATAAGAGGATATACTAAACTGAAAAACAACACAAGAATAATATGAAGAGTAGCACCTGTGGCTAAGTTATGGAAGAACGACACAGCTCTTAAAAAAACCCCATGATTTACCATAAAAGTTGACGCTACAGAAAAAAACCCTATAATTATATATTATTTATTTGAAAGACTTACCTCATATACAATTGTAATTTTAAAAAAGTTACAGCAGTGCACTTAAAAAGTTTCTGAACTGTTCTCTTCCCTAACAAAAGATGTTCTTGGGCTTCAGCTACCTGGAAAAAAACCCCAGCTTTCCATTTGAGTACTTTTAAAGAAAGTATTTCCAACCCAGGAGCACATTAGTATGTCCTTGAGGACAGAGCAAGACAAATACCTATCACGTATCACTGTGCTCTTAGAATTAAACAGCAAGAGAGAACACCAATGGTAGTCTAACTCCTAGTGAGAGAGGCTCTTCAGGAACAGAAGGAGCAGAGATATCTTTGCTGTCTTGTGGGAGATTTATACCATAGTAGCATGCTGCGCTTCTGGTACATCAGAGAAGGATGTATCCCTCAAAACCTTGTTCTTCAAGACCTTCTTATGAGAACTTTTCTCACAAAAAGGGTCAGAGCCACAGACAAATGATTAGATGTATGGAAAGATTACTTGATGAAGACAGACGGTCATGGAGAGGACTGTACAGATTAAAGAATTATTGAGGAAGTGTGTATTGAGTAGATGCATATTAAAGAAAGAAACACACGGAGGAATCAGGCATTCTGCATTTAGTCTGGATTATAATTGACATTTAGTGAAACTAAAGTGTAACAGCACATAATTAACTAGTGGAACCCCTGGATTTACCGAGCTTGAAAAAGAATTTAAAACATTGCAAAGACAAGCTTCCCATTTGTTTTGGAACACATATTTCTCAATACTTCTCACAGAATATCTTCCACTCTTTAATAAGATTATAATTGAAAACACTGTGATAAAAATTGTGTGATTCCATAAATCAGCTACAGATCTCTTACTATGGTGATTTGGTAATCAATGACAGACTAGAAAAACATTGAAAGTTTTATCAGAGAAGGAAATTATATTTACATTTCATGGTATATCAAACAGTGGTTCAGAAGAGACAAGGAAGGACCTTTCCACTCCTTTTCCTTGCCTTCCCTGAACAACTTGTTCTGACAGCTTGTTGGAACTCCATTCATCCTCCTCCAAATCATCCTCCAACAGCCATGACCAAACGCAGCATACCAAACCACATGACACACAATGACACCCTCCTGTGTGAACATGCTAAAGCACTTGCAAAACTGTATGCATTTACAGAGCACATTAATAAAATTTTCTTTAGAGATTTCCTCTTCAAATTTAAGCTTACACACACTGTTTACAGTGGAGATGGTCACCAGAAAGGAATTCAACTATCTTAGCCGTATCTTGGACATTTAACAAGATTTCCACAGATTTTATATGGGTCAAAGGGAGGGAAAGTGCTTCTAAGGTACTTTTAAGATAACACTTCCATTCCACTTGGAATGGAAACTGCCTTTTTGACACCTAAAGCTGCCGCGTTCTTGATTTGCTTTTCGTTAGGTAGAGAATCCATTAAGTGATGAACAACTTCTGAAACAGGGTTACATGCTCTTTACACTTTTATACACATGGCTTCAGATTCTTCCCGCTCCTCTGAATGTTTTTGATGTGTAAATCAGCCACGGGTCCTTGACTGCAAGAACCACAGAATACAGAACCGAGAGGTAAAGGCAAAACGTGCTCATCTCTCACGACTCAGTTTGTGGATTTGCAGGCATAATTCTGGCACCCGAGGGAGCTTTTACAGAATTCTGTGAATTATATTGAGGAGCACGTGGAACAAAAGCCCTCAAATTTCAGGTAAGTACCATTCTTCTGAGATTCATTATTAAAAAAAAAAAAAAGAATTAAGATCCAGGACTTCCTACCTTGCCTGCTCTAACAACATTTTCTCTAAGGTTATCCTCAGAGGAATAGAAAGTTTTGCTTACTTTTCAGTCTACTCAGACAAGATAGATTTTGTTTTGGGAAGATGTTTGGTTTGTAACATAAAGTGCTCATTGAAAGATATTTATGTTTTCTTCATATGTGAGGTTTTCCAGAGTCTTCAGTGGTGTCATAAGATGTATTTCATAGTATGCTCATACAAGAGTAGGCCATTTAAATCACTATGCAAGACCTTGTAACTACAATAAAAGCTGCTAGCAGGAAAGCAATGCTCATCTTCCCCAAAATTACAAAGGAACTCTATCCTTTAACGCTTTTATCTTTCTTTCTTTTTTTTTTTTTTTCTGTAGGAAGGAAAACAGAAGGTTGATAGGAAAAAATACATGTTTAGGTGGCACATGCTCTTTAGCTAAAAGTGTAATTTCTCACCTACAAAGGAAGCCAAGAATGTTCTTCAATTTTGTATTTTCCTGACTGGATCAAAGATAGTTAAAAAGGGTAGTTCCTGAATCAACTAAAAACTCTGAATTTCCTAAAAAACAATGCCAAAATGACCTTTATTTCTCAAAATTAACTCCATAGCAAAAGCAGCAAAATGCTCCTCTTAAAAACCCAAGCATCAAGTTCTTTCTCGGAAATTCAGATTAACTTCCTCATACCTTGTTCTTCTTATGAGACTAAAATTTAATAAACCATATTTCACTGGAGATCTAGAAAGGCTAAGTTCATTTGCTCTGTGTAGACACAAAGGGAGAACACACCATTTACCAGAACAGAAATCACTTTTCCTTATTACAGTGCAGTATGCTGGTTGTTCTATTGGTTGCCATTACTAGATGGGAAATAAAGTAAGTTCTTACATTCTTCCCATTCAAACCCACTGTATTGTAGTTCTACAGTACTTGAAGCATGAAATTGCAATACTGCTTTTAAGTACCTAAATTCTCCAGTTGGTTAAAGAGCTTGGTGATTCCTGGAGGAAGTGTGGCAATGGTAAGGAAAGACCAGAAGGATAACAGAAAAATCTATAATTAAGATCATGTTTTGCAGAGAAATCACAAATATCATTCCACAGAAATATGTTAAAACACTTTGAGATATAAAGAAGTCATTTAGATGCAGTTTTAGTTTAAATGTGAACTTGCATATGAAACATATGATTTTATATATCTATATATATGTGTGTGTGTATAATCCAGAAAATCCATAGATAATGTACAGAAATGATAACTATCACTGGATAAAAACCACTATAGACTAATGAAAGAATATGAACAGATCGTGAACTGTCCAAGAAAGGATACACAGTTCTGACAGATCCCTTAGTACAGATGGTGGGAGTAAAACATATCCACACGATAATCACATCCTTACCAAAATTGAAAACGTATGTGAAAGTCATGGTGGTCTTGCAAAAACATAAACTCATAAACGATTTCTTGATTTGGTGTCATCATTCATTTCTTTCATTTGAGAAATCAGTTTTAGTAGGCCATACAAAGATTGATGACTTTTTCATAAAAGGCTATTTTATGAAATAGTGAAATGTAGCATATTTCTACCTGATAAATGCAGAGACCTGTAAACTTTGAACTCACATTGGCCTTTGTTGCTCATGACCCTGTTTAAGTGATTTATTTTCTTTTAACAACTGCAGTCTACAGGAGATAGAATATACTGTGTAGATCTTTAATTCTGTTGCAAATCGAACAGTTTAAACAGAATGGCTGACAGTAGAAAGACCAATTACTGAAAAGTCATATTATCTTCGTTTCATTATCTCTTTTAGGAGCAATATTTATGGTTAGAAAAAAACATCATTTGTAAACACAGCAATGGAGCTGGCATCCTAGGCCCCACATCAGGCTGTCTAGTAGACTGCATCAAAGCTGGAACTCTGGAAACATGGCATGTGCAAAGGTATAAAATCAGGAAACTTGCCCATTGCCTAGAAGTACATCTTGAGGGAACTGAATATTCACCAGCCTTGTGAAACATTTGGATTTCAAAGATTTAGTAAACTCCAAGGAAATAATACTTTGCTAGATTTTTTTCTGCCAGACTGTCAATATAACAGCGGCTTTATCTTTGACTTTGACAAACTTTATCTTTGACTTTGACAAACTCAGTTTCTTTTTTTCCTTTCCCTTTACTGCTTTTTATTTCTATTTTGTTAAATGTGCCACAAAGTCAAACAGCATCATAAGCACACATCCTACTCCTTGGTATGAATGTCACCATGGAAGTCAAGCAGATCAATCCTTTTCCATGTGTAGGGAGAAACCATCTCAAATCAGAACATTTTCCATGGAGTCCAACTTTGTTTCACAACAGTGAGGACTCATGACAGGTAGTTTCCCCAGTAGCAAACCACACTACTGCTCAAATAATCTTCATTAGATGACTGGCCCACAGAATCTTAGCAGGCTTTAATATGTACCTCTGTATTATCACATAGCGCCCGATGCTTCATCTTATAACACTACATGGCTATGATCAGAGAAATGAATAATGCTGGTTTAATTCTGTTTTGAAGTTACTCATTCATGAAACAAGCTTCTTAGGTTAAGCCAATTCTGTGTTTGTGAAACATATATGGTGCTGTAATAAAAATAATAAATGTTCAAAGCTCCTCTACTTTTCTTTTCTCTTCATTATTAGAAATAAATCTTATGAAGCAGATAAAAGTATAACAATTAATCCCTCCTGAATGAAGACAGTATGTACTGCTCTTTTCAATACAAGAGAAACTGGCTTTGACTAGAGTGGCAGCAACTCGCAAACCAATTTTATAGTTTTGATTTATTGAATATTAGGAAATAGACTTTTTTAATAACAACTCCATTTAAGTATTCATTAAAAAGGAATTAGTACAAGCAGGTCCAGATTCTGCTATCCATATTCTTGTCAGACAGCGTTTTATTACAGAAAAGTCTCACTGACATCAGTGGGATTACTTGTAAAAGACCATTCAGCACAAGTGAGAACACAGAGCTGGGTCCTAACAGGGTACGGAGGACTGCAGAGGTTTTAGGTACTCCTCCCTGACCCCAAAAGTGCCTCACATACCCTTCAGCAACGGCTCGAGTGGCACATAATTGTGTGCTCAGGCACCTCATCCACATGATGTACATCAACTCCTGGGTCTCACCAACACAAACATGTGACTCATCCAGTCCCTGCCTCAGGTATATAAGATATGAAATACCCATCTTCATCCTCACAAGGGAAAAAATTCACAAAGCTTGATTATTTTTGCTTTAGATCTCATGCTAAAGGCAACTGTCTTCACAGTTCTTTCAGTTTGAGCAAGTTTGACCTAAAGAATGCATTGCACATGTTGCCATAAAAAGGCACTGTGAAGATGATTTTGATTTATAAGAAAAATTACTCAGAAGAAAAAACAATAAGGAGCTATAGTGATGGATCTTATTAAAGGATCAAGGCTGCATACCCTCCCCAAGCTACACAGCCGAAGTCCATCTTGTGTTTTGGTTTTGCACACTCTTGATTTAAATATACGTATCAACAAATCCCAGTAAACACTTGTGATGGCACTGGGTAAAGAGAACTGGACAACTTATAAATAATGTTAATAGGAGGAGCATATTGATTTTTTCACACATAACCCAAAATATCGCTCACTCTGAGCTCTAGCACCAGTACTATCTTTTTTTTTTTGTTCAGTAAACTCTACAGTAAGCAGAGGAGGAGGCTGAGAAATTTGACCTTTATACATAAAGCAATGATGTACAAGTAAATGGCGACTTTATCTTTCATTCAAAATTATTTAGCAACGGATTTAGGGAAATAATCTTTAGTATATATGCTGCACTTTTGTATTTTCACTATATATGCAGGTCATATGTGGAATACACTTCCACTCCTTGATTACGTGGACATAGAATACAGTTACGACAGCAAACACTTCAGTGTACATACGGCCCTTTGTCTTCCACAAAGCTGCTGATTCTGCAGAATCCCTTAGCAGAAAACTCATTTGCCAATAGAAAAACAAATATGGTCAAAGCCAATTTGTTTAATACTTCTTTAAAATCTAAAAAAAAAAAAAGTCTATTCCTGTTTGTAAATATAATTAGTAAATGGAGTGCTTACTATCGTTTAAAATTGGTTTAAAAACTAGTCCATGCTAAAGGTTTCTACTGTATAGTTCTCAGTCAGACTTGAAAGCTTAAGCTTCAGGTTCTACTGAGATAAAGGCACTGTGCTTTGCAAAGTTATGCTATTATCCCTGGTTATAATCTTCAATGAACTTCAGAAATAATTGCTTTCCTTAAACAAAAAGGAAGTCTGATTCTAATTTGCTATCTAGATCTACATTCTCATATTCTTTTTATAGATTTTTGAACAAGTTATCACTGGAATCTTCCTTCACTCAAACATAAGTGAAAGTTTTATCTTACTTCAGATATCACAAAAATAATTTATGACTAAGGAAACAAAACCTTTTGTCTCACAATATATTTCTTTGCGACAGCTGTGGTATTTCACTGAAAGCACAAAAGCTGTGATGGTCTGGACTGCAATCAACCATTTTTAATAGGAAATTTTTACAGACTTTTAATAAGATCTCCTAACATAATTTATGGGGAGAGGTTTTGAAGTGAAGAGGCATTGTTTGGCAAAGTGTTCTTCCTCTAATCTCAGGAAATTTAAATAATCGAGTGCTCATTTCCTCTAAACTTAGGATTTCTCCTAAAAAAGTAGTTAAGAAAAACACCTGCTACACTAGCAGCAAAATAAGTGTATCCAGAGTCCAAATAAAATACATTTCTAAAGGCTTTTCAAAGGCAAGATGCTCCATGTCAGAATCAAATATAATTAATAATAAGGCTACATTGAATTTTGCTTCTAAACTCAGATTATTCAGTAAGTCTTTTGAATTAAGATAGCATGCTGGCCAAGATAACTGCAGGTATTCTTTTTAAACTTACATTGTTGGGGAAATTGATATAAGTGGGCAAATGTGGAGAATTTATAGTTTATATGAAAAGCATGTAAGTAACTGAAAGTTACTATACTTACTGAAGTTGTCTAGAGCTCCTCTTACTACAGAATTTGGCTGGAAGATTAAGGACAACAGGCTTCTCTCTGAGATCTCTGATATGTCTTGCAAGAAGAGGCTCACGGGGTATTTTAGCCCTTTCCATTTAGTTCCAGCCAGAATTAGTGAAAAAAAAAAAAAGGAAACAGAAGTAGGAGGCACGTTTCTATGCATCAATAAAGCTAATCAAAGCTCCTGAACATGAAACAGATTTACTTTGGCTGATGGGGATTTTTTATTTAGTTTCAAATTATTTTTCAGTCTTTCTGAGTAACTCATTGTCTACAATTCTGACTTAAAGTAGCACTCAATCTAACTCTGTTCCCCTAAGTCAAAGTTTGTTACAACATCTCTCCCAAAGGTGAAAAAAGAGGGATAACATTCAAAAAAAGGACTCAGGAACAGCTCAGGTACAATGACACTGCCCGGGATTTGTCCAGGCCACTGTGTGCCAAAGACCTCAAGAGGGCACTCAGCACAAAATGTACGGTGCTGGAGGGATGAACTGGTCAGTTTTTCAAGGCAGGCAGTTATACTTACCCAGTTTGATTTCAGAGAGTCACCTCAGCTTTCATCTCATCACTACAGGTACAGAACTGTAAAAACACAGAAGAAAAAGAAATTCTGAAGAGGAAAAAATATGCCATCATAGAGTCTGTACTTCTGTATTGAAGATCCATTTCATCAGTGCTTTTACAGAATCACAGAATGGTAAGGGTTGGAAGGGACCCCTAGAGACCCTCTAGTCCAACCCCCCTGCCAAAGCAAATCCACCTGGATTAGGCTCCACAGGAATGTGTTCAGGTGGGTTTTGCAGACCTCCAGAGAAAGGGACTCCATAGCCTCCCTGGGCAGCCTGTGTCAGGGCTCTCTCACCCTCACAGTGGAATAGTTTTTCCTTCTGCTTAAATGGGACAGCGTGTTCCAGTTTCTTTCCATTACCCCTTGTCCTGTTACTAGATACAACAGGAAAACAGTGAGTTAACCAAAGAGAATCTGTTTCTAGAGTCAACCCTAAAACCTTTATTTTCAACAGCTGTCTGTTGATTTAAAAGTGCTATTTCCTCCACAGAGACTGCTTTTTAAAATATGTCACCTGAAGGACTGTGTTTTCTGCAGTCACTGCTTTCAAGACATACACTGAGTGCCAGTCAAAATGAATCTTTTCCCTTCAGCAGCCAAGCCTATTTGGACAATTCTTTCTTGACAATGTGTATACACACACGTATCCCCAGACACACGTGCACCAGCCAGTTCTGAACTTGCAGTGACCTCCTTTGGGCTCCTGCTCTGGCCTGTCCCCAGCCTGCAGACCTGCCTGCCCCAAGGGGCTGCCTCTCTGAGACTCCCCAGCTCTGGAGCACCAGTCCTGGCTGAGCTGTCACCCCATCCACACCCTGTTGCTGAACTGGCTTCACAAACTGCACACAGGACCATAAACAATTGCCTCATCATTACTCTAATAAAACTGAAACCCATTCTTCCACTACATCCTCTTCACATTGGTAGTTTCACAAATCACATACTGCCCCCTTTATATTCAAAGTGGACTTCCTGATGCACAAGTTCAAACCCCAGCTATCATCTATCATCTTAATTCCTCTGGGACAAATAAAGTATCATGCAACATACCATATGTGGATATTTCAGCAGAGCTCTTTAGAGTCATGTCCTGTCCCAGTGTGATCAATGGCTATTTTATTTTCGTATACTCAGAATAATACATGACAAACCTCCATTTGGGTGCACTACCTAAACAAAATTAGACACTGAGGTTGGGAGTCAATTCCTTCTGTGACTTGGGCCATTTATACACCCTGGGGTATCTGAGGCATCAAGCACAGCATGAGATCTATAGGTGACTCGTGTCAGCTTGTAGAGACGCAAAATATTCCAGACTCAAACTGGCACTAGGCAGAACGCAAACTGGCCCTACATATGTAATTTGGCACCTGAAACCTCCTAAAAATTTGTGCAAATCAAACGTACGATGTACCTCTATTCTGCCAGTGTGCTGGATGACAAGTTACCTTTATTCTCACGGGACTGTATTATGCAATACTAGATGAAAGTCACCTGCAATTAAAAAAATGCTTATTCTGTGAATATCAGACCCCATTCCAGATTAGGCACACAAAGGAGAGACCTGTGTCTATATCGATCTCTTCCAGAATGCCAATCTGTGAAATATAAAATACTTGTAAGTCTCTCAATGAGACAGTATTAAAATATTCTGATTAAACCCACTTTCAGTAAAGAGAATTCAACAGCTAAAGCAGGGATTTTATTTTAAAAACACCGCCTGAACTAGAATAAATTAATTACTTGGGATTTGGGTGATAGAAAAATTAAGAGTTGAAACACTATTCAAAAAATAATACAAGCATGTAGGTGATAAAAATTAATTTGAGCCATGAATTTTACTACAGGCAGCGTGGGCCTTTATCAGGTCTGTTGTGCACAGTTCTATGGAAAGCCAGAAGCGGGTGCTACCTCTGCTCTGGTTACTCAATTCAATAGCTAGGTCTAATCATTATTTGGTCAGGTTTGTAGTTGAAAAAGGAGAAGAAAAAAAAAAGGTGGTTTGTGTATAGAAGTTCTACTGACTCAGGAGATTTAGGGAAGTTTATTTCTGCCAACTACGGTGGGTGTCATGATAATAAGGTGATGCGACTGGTAACTAATTCAAGCATTATTGATAAAAGGTTGAAACTGGTGGTGTTTTCAAGACCTTCTACATATTTCACATAGAAACAATATTAGAAACATTTCCCAGAACATTTAGTAATCAAAACCAAAAAGAGGTTACTGATAGAATCATGCTGGGTGTGTTAGCTGTCATACAAAAGTCTTCAAACTCAGAGCATAGAGCCAGGAGATTCAAAGGCTCTCCTGCAAAGGGCACAACATTCCCCCAAATATTGATCTGTAACTTTGATTCTTGCAAATCGCCCAGGAATTCCACAGCAGAACTAAGTTTTTTCAGCTTTTGCAGGATGGGTGGAACTTTCACTCCCCAGCCAGTGAAGCTGAATTTATCAAGACCGGTTTTAGTGAGGAATAAAAATTTTCATAGGGAATTTGCAGGACAACAAAAATAGCATCTGCTGTTTTTTAAGCTCAGCAGCTATCTGGAGGGGCATCCTTTAGTGTATACGTCCCTTGAGGTCATTACCAATTGCTAGTTTTTCCTAATTACCTTCCAACATACTGGAAAATCCCTTTGAAAACTTCAAGGCTGCCATTACTATTCAATAAGTCTCCAAAGTCTGTGTAAATGATTTCTAAATACAAACCACTGAGAATACCAAATATTGCTGATTAGGCTCCTTTTCACTTGTGTTACCGGATTTATTGGTGAAATCTCATTTGTCAATGAGTGTTTCAGTGAAAGCAGAGCAATAGCTTTTTGCTAAACAGTGTCACTAGCTGGAAGGCACTCGGTGGTACAGTCAATAAATCAATATAACTTTTTTTCATACTGCAGACCATTTATTTAAACACTTGAAGCATAATACACTACCTCCAATCCCGGTGAACTATATCTCATTTAGTTTAATGAGTCTTTATCTCATCAGGGACAAGACTTTACAAAACAGTGTACCTTCAAGATGATTCTCATGTTCTAATGTAAGCAATACGAAACGCAGCGCTGTAGTTCTAGCCCTCAGCTTTCACCATTAGCAGTATAATCAACTTGGCTCTTTTTTCCTGGCACTTTAAAACTCCATTACTGGTTGTCAGATTATTTTTTCCAAAGAAATATTTATCTTGAATTACTCAACGACTTTTAGAATGAAAGGCTCTTACTTACTTTACAGCCAGTACTGTTACGTAGCGGTAAGAGGCCATTCATGAAGCCTTCTCTCAAAACCCTCCAGCTCTTATTAAAACGAGGCAATTTCTTACTTTGCAGTTGAAAAGAAGCACAAAAACATTGACACAACCAAATCATGGTTAATACACGATGAAAAATTTTTTCCCTGTTGAGGTGAGGGAGCACTGAACAGGCTGCCCAGATGGGTTGTGGAGTCTCCTTCTCTGCAGATACTCCAAACCCACCTGGTGAGTTCCCGTGTGAGCTGCTCTAGGTGCTCCTGCTCTCGCAGGTCGAGTGGACTGGATGATCTTTTGAAATCACTTCCAACCCTTAACGATTCTGTGAATACCAACAGTTTAGGAGATTTTGGCCTTTCTCTGAACATCTTTCATCCAAGAGGTACAGAAACTAAACCTGTAATTTCAACTCTTCCAGGAAAAAGTACTCGGTAAGGACTTAACACTTTTGGTTGGGTGGGTTGGGGCAGGGGTGGGGGGGGGGGGGGGTAGGAAATACTGCTTTTAGACAGAAAGATATCTGTTTTTCCACACGGTAATCTTCCCGGTGTCACACCAGCCGCACACGGGCACCAGCACATGTGCAACACCCGACTCTAAAGGTGTCCTGCTGCTCCTATCTCTGTCACGCAGCCGAGCGCTGAGGCTCCCTGCCCGCTGCCGCCCGCGGCGCAACTCGCGTGCGGGGCTGCCGACGCCTGGCCACAGCACACACAAACCAAGAGCCGCAGCAGCCAGTCCCCCCGCCCAACCTCCCGCAGCCCAGCTCCCGCCTCCGCGAGCGGCGGGGCGGTGGAAGCAGGCAGCGCGCAGCTGCGGAAGCCTTGTCTGCCTTTCCGCTACGGGCGGCGTGGAGCCTCGGTCGCCATGAGCGTCCCGGCTTTCATCGACATCACGGAGGAGGATCAGGTCAGCGAGCGGAGCTCGGAGGGGAGAGGATAGCGTTGGGTGTGGGAGAGCGAGGCTTGGGGATCCAGGCGGCGGGACTCAAGGGATGCGGGGCCGGGGATGCGGCGGCCTGCGCGGGGGGAAGGGACGGCTGCCCCGCCTGCCCCGCCGCCCCCCAGCGCAGGCTGCCTCGGTGAGAGCCCAGGACATTTGTGCTTGAGCTACTTCTTGGTCTTTGAATTGGTCAGGTTTGCCGTTTCCAGTGTGTTTCAAGCGGCATATACCTACGGTTGGATACCTACACCAAAAAAAAAAAAACAAAACAACACCCCATCTACAGCTACAAGCCTTTCAATCCGGTTTTAGTGTCTGGTTAAAGTCTGAGACAGTTTCAGGGTCCTGTAACACCTAGCTGTGTCTTTCAGTGCTGTAATGAGTTGACAGAGAACTTGGTGTTAATTACACGTGGTGTCACAGCAGCATCCTGGCCAGAGTTTGCTTGTGCCAAAAGTTGTGTGGCCTCGTACAGACTGATGTTGGGGGGTTGTGGTTCTGTTGCTGAAAGCATGGACTGTGAAGTTAACATATAGGTCTCTTGTTCTTCTTAGCGTAAGAAAAAATCTTAATAAGGTAAGGCAGGTTGTGGCATTATACAGGCAACTGTCTTCAATTTGTGTGAAGACATCAGGTTCTGCCTTCTCTAAAGTGGTTTTGTTTATATCCTCTTCTGGTGAACAGCAACCAAACGGCTTTATTATTTTGCCGAACGTTTTCAAAGAGAGGAAAAGACAATAACACAATTCATAAGAAGAAAGCATGTTTATCACAAAAACTTACAAGGCTTGCTGTCCTAACCAGTTGTGACAGAGTCATACTGTGAGAAAGCCCAACAGCTGTGTGATCTATTTAGTGAATGGCAAACCAGCCATAGCATGTGTGACATCTTCCACCAAGTCAGTATTTGGGAGATATATCAAATGTATCTTGGAGGAGGAGGAGAAGGGAGTGTTGTAGGGTACAGGGTGGTAGGGAGAAGCGAGAAGAAGTGTGACTGAGCAATAGGAGCAGAAGAGTGGCTATAAAACAGAAATCTGTAAGAAATTTCAGTATTTGGACTCTGCTGATCATAAAACAACTGTTTTGTTCCCCATACAATCTTTTTTTTAAAGGCTGCAGAACTTCGAGCTTACCTGAAATCCAAAGGAGCAGAAATCTCTGAAGAGAACGCCGAAGGTGGACTTCATGTGGACTTGGCACAGATTATTGATGCTTGTGATGTCTGCCTGAAAGAGGATGACAAAGGTTTGTGTCTTTAAGTCTCGCTTTTGCTAAACACGCTGCTGTCAGTGCCTTCAAACAACAACAGTTGTCAGAATGGGGAGGCATGTTAACATGTGCATCTTTATAAAACTGGAAGGGCTTATTTCCATCATTGCTATGTCAAATTTGCATGTACTCTACCCCTCCCTTCTCCAAACACCCAGCACCCTTTGAAGAAGTCTTGTTATGAGGGCACGGTGAGTTATATGTAAAACAGAGTTTCTCTTTGGAAAAAAAAAAGTATGATAAAGGTAATACTTATTGTCAGTTAATGGCTGTGGTGCTGAACAACAAAAATTAGGACTAGACATCTGTAAGTTGAAGGTTTGAGACATAAATATTACTATTGTCTGAAAACACTAGGATTTTCAGTAGTTGGTAACTCTCTTGGCATTACCTTTGTAGAGCCTTAGGAACTGCATTAATGTGTTCTAATCCTGCTGATAATGCCGGAATAGCTTTAAATGATCTCACTGTGACTGCTGTGCTCTGTACTAATCTACAGCTTCTGTTTAGAACCTTTACATCTAAAAAGTCAATTGCTAACGTGAATAATATGTGGTGTTTGAAAGAATGTGTGGTTACTCTTAGAAGGAGCACTGAAGATTATTTTTCTTATTGCCTTTTTTAATGTAGGCAAATGAGCATGAAATACTGGAGAAGTTTATTGCTCTGCTGTTTGATGTTCAGGTGTCATTTCGGGAATAGTGTTTTCTATGTCATAGAATCATAGAATGGTAGGGGTTGGAAGGGACCTTTAGAGATCATCTAGTCCAACCCACCTGCAGAAGCAGGTTCACCTATATCACGTCGCATCGGAACATGTCCAGGCGGGTTCTCCAAACCTCCAAGGAAGGAGACTCCTCAACCCCTCTGGGCAGCATATATAATGACTTTTTTTCTTATCCTTTGTGTAACTGATATTTGAGCAGCCTGTGAAAATAAAATACAAAGCCTGCCCACTCCTGTTTGGAAAGAGGTTCCAAAGAAACCTAGGGAAATACTTCTTCACTGTGAGGGTGAGGGAGCACTGGAACAGGGTGCCCAGATGGATTCTGGAGTCTCCTTCTCCAGAGACATTCAAATCCACCTGGACGAGTTCTTGTGTGACTTACTCTAGGTGGTCCTGCTCTGGCAAGGGGATGGACTAGACGATCTTTTGAAGTCTCTTCCAACCCTTGGGATTCTGTGGACACAGTGCTTAAACCAGGAGCTGGGAAGGCTCTTCGATGTGGGCGTTTTCCTGCAAGTGGTCTGAGTATCCCTTGTGCTTCTGGTGAAACGTGTTACTGTACTTGAGCACCAGGTGTTGGTATTCTCACTGTAAAACCATGGGGCAGTTTTCTGGATGTGCAGGAGGAAGGCACTGTTGTTTTTTTTAAGACCAAAACCTAAAGTTCCTCTGACTTCTCTTTTGTGTGAACAGAGAATTCAGAGCAAGTACGATTATCAAATACTGAATTCTGTTTTGACCTTAGAGTGGTGAATCTTCCTTTACCTGGAGACGTGCTGCTGACAGACCACATGAACCAAATCTCTGGTACATTCAGATGAATATCCAGATTGGTTATCTTGGCATTTTCTCTCTTTTACAGTGCTTGACAATGCAAAATAATTACTCATAGCAGAAGTAACTCTCCAGTCCCAAACAGCTACTGACGATTGCTGCTTGCAGTTTTAAACAGCTGCATGTTTTGTTTTGTGCAGATGTCGAGAGTGTGATGAACAGTGTAGTCTCCTTGCTTCTTATCCTGGAACCTGACAAACAAGAAGAACTGATTGAAAACCTGTGTGAGAAGTTAGTGAAATTTCGGGAAGGAGAGCGCCCATCTCTTAGATTGCAGCTGTAAGTATTGTACAGGGTAAAGTGAGACAATGGTGTCTTGCAAAGTAATCCTCTACAAAATAATGCTTCCAGTAAAGTGGAAGGATTATCTTCTGTGTTTTAAATCAAAGTATGGGGTGTCTGTCAAGATATATCTCTCTGTTGCAGGAAGCACTCTTTTTTTTCATCCTTCTTTTTCCCTATCATGAAATAGAGGTACCAATATACTTTCTTTGCTTGGATATTACAGAACTAAAATGCATAGTTTTCAGCTTCTTTGCTGAAAACAATTACCAGCCAGGAAGCTGTTAAAATCCTTCATGGATGTAAGATGCCCCCAAGTGCTCTCTGTGCACCAGCACGTGTGTTAATAGAAACTTGTATGTGCACTCCAGTACTGTTTTTTGAAACCTGTTAAACTCAGTTGTTTGCTGTTTGTGGTTTAGACTGAGCAATCTCTTCCATGGTATGGATAAGAACACTCCTGTGAGATACACAGTCTACTGCAGCCTTCTTAAAGTGGCCTCATCATGTGGTGCCATCCAGTACATTCCAACTGAACTAGATCAGGTAATTCTTGTGGTACTTCAAGTTATGGACTTTGTTATTAACCATGTGACATTTCACTGTTAGTCAAGAGTTGATACAGACCATCTCTGTTATAAATTGCCAGAGCCTAGTGTAATAAAAAATGCAGAATACAGGATTTCTTACCTTTAAATGTCTGTCTACAGAATCTAAATCAAGTTGCAGTTTATTTTTTGTTTCTGACGCTGAATGTAGTGAAATGTATCTGATTCCTGTGATAGTAATGAAAGTGAGAAGCTTTGATCAGCAGTGAGGCATCAAGTTCTTGTGTCTTGCACTATAATCAGAATATATTAGACTCACTCATCCTTATTTAGGAAGTAATATAGAGAGTATAGACGTCGGACTTTTGATGGGAAGGCTTCCAGGTTGTGCAGGTGGAGCCTGAGACTCACAGGACCCAAAGGAGAAATTGTTGTGCAAGGTCTTTTCAATCCTTTTCTGCTTGAGAGAAGATGAGAAAACATTCAGTTTTATTTTAGTCTTTTCCCCATTCTTCTTTTTTCACATGTATTCTGCCTAGGTCCGAAAATGGATTTCTGACTGGAATCTTGGCACAGAGAAAAAACATACTCTTCTGAGACTGCTGTATGATGTCCTAGTAGACTGCAAAAAAAGGTATAAAAGATAAGTAATACGTAATAGGTAACTGTATGTTACCATTCTATGATTTTTAAGTGATCTGTAGGAAAAAGTATTTCTTATGGCATTTTAAAAATGGATTTGTACTGACTGAATCCAAACATGGCTGAGGCTTTTCTTTTTATGTTTTTAAGCACCCTTATATAACTCGTGTTTCCAAGATCATGACAGTTAGTAGTGAATTCGCTGCAAGCCACAGACTCCCAAAATAAGACTATCCTTTCTGTAAATACTAACCTTTGAGCGTTGTAGCATTGTGCCAAATTTATTATTTAATTGCACTTTTGACATTGTAGTGCATGGTAGTGCTATCTCTTAATGATGTTGGGAGGCTTATCCATCACAGTTAACAGAATCAGTCTTTTTATGTAAACATTACCTTTAGGACAGAGCTTTCCACTAGTCATGGAAATTAATGTCCACAGAATACCTGCTTGCCCATTTAAAATTCTTACCCTGGATCATAAGAAGCATCTTTGATCTAATGAACTTGGCAGACCAGTGTCTTCTGGCACGTAAAGTAATCCTGTGTCTGTCATGCTTGTAAATTAATGTAAGTCATAACTGAGAGCTGTCACCTGTTTATCTTACAGCTGTGATACAGTGTATTGACTGCACTGGCCAGGGCAATAGAAATGGGATGCTATCCAGGAGTAGTTTCAGCATGTAGTTCCACAAAAGTTTCAGCCTGTCTAAACTGTCCCTGCTGTGGTTTGGGATGTGTGTGTGTGGGAGGGTGTTGCTTCCCCTCACTCTTCCTTTTCACTCTGTTTTCTGAGTTAGTGAGGCAGCATCAAGGCCTCT
Organism: Urocolius indicus; assembly: GCA_013401255.1. Taxonomy (NCBI): domain Eukaryota; kingdom Metazoa; phylum Chordata; class Aves; order Coliiformes; family Coliidae; genus Urocolius; species Urocolius indicus. Next base: position 773,225 of record WBNH01004176.1, on the reverse strand, counting down.
GCACTGCTGACTTCACTGGTAGCAGATCTGCACTTGCATTTTCTACATTTGCATGACCTTGTACTGGTTATGGAAAGGAGCGAATTCCTGTCCTGCTGTCAGCATTTGTGCAGCTGCGTGGTGGGCTGGGCTGGGGAGGTGATCTTGCTAGGTGTCTAAAAACACAAGTGTGGAGCTATCATAGGAGGAGGAAAGTTTCTTCTGGCAGTAGAGTTAGCTTATTCTGGCCTGGTGAAACTGTAGCCTAGAAATGCTATCTCAGCACAACAGGATCACTTTTAACTAACCTCAATTTAGGGATGATTAATCCTCACGGAGTAGTTACACTGCGAGCTGCAACATTAGTGGGAAGTCCTATCCCTGTTACTAACATTAAAATACTTTTGCATTGATAATACTGAGTCACAGATTTCAGATAGTCACAATAATTTCAGAAATGTTGATTAGAAATCTTACACGTTCATTCAGAAATGTTACATTGATAACTCTGTGATGCTCCTACTCTTTTAAACACTTCTCATCTTCTTGATTAATTGAGAAGTTTTAACTAGCCTCGTTCCCATAATTAATAGTTAAATATTTTTAACTAGTCTTGTTACCATATCTGTGGATTAAACTTTTTTGTTTCCAGTGTTACAGTAACTTTGCTACAAATTCTTTTTGCTTACTAACAATAGATGATATTTTTAAGTTGGGCATTAAAAACTTTAACAAACCCTGTAATATATTACTTGTGCACTCAGCGTCTTTACCATCTGTGGCAGCAAGCTTTGCACTGAATGGAGCAATTTTTCAGAGCACTTAAGACTTGTTTCCAGAAAAGAAAACATGAAATGACCCTAGCACCTTTGACCTGATTCACTCTCCTGGATCAGTGGGCAGCGTTTGCAATAGTATGGGAAACTCACAGCAGCATTCCAGCTTTAGCACTCAGGAATGTTGCTCTATCTAGCAGTAAGGAAAGATAAGTGGGAACTGAAAAGTAAGTAATAAAAATCATACCTCAGTTACCACGTTGATTTATAATCAAGGGAGAATACATTGTTGAAAACAATTTTCTTTTTTTCTTTCCTTTTATGTTTCAACTTCACTTAGTGTGGCAGAAGAGTTGGCTTTCCATAGCTAATGTATAGGCTTTTCCCCAAAGGATAAGTTGTGAGCTCATGAAAAGTAGATCCCCAGTTAGATGTGGTGTTCCTTATCTTGCAGTGATAAATGAAAGCTTCTTTTGTCAAGTATTTTCCAGTCACTTTCTGGTTGAAGTTTCTTCTTTCTGATGATCAAAATCATCTTCATCTCTTCCAAAAGGCATTTTTATCTTTCCTGTGATCAAGTGAAAAAAAAGGTGGTGGTGGTGGCTGGCAAAGAGATGGCTGGTGTGGGTTGCTTCTGAGATCTGCGCTTGGTAGCTGAACTTTGCAAGATATTAGGTGCTTTATCTGCTGATTATGCTCCCTTCCGTAAAGGTGCTGCAGTAGAATTTTGCAAGGTAACAACTTGTTTTATTTTCCAGTTCTAGGTGGACTTTTACAGGTATGTGTGGCTTGCATCTGGCAAGAGAGTTGAGTTCTGCCGTGAGTCACTGCCAGGCACCAGCCTGATGAAGCTTACAGCTTCCTTCTGCCATTGACCTGGCAGGATTCAGAGTGCCATTAGTCCTGCTCAAATTTACATTCAGACAGGTCTGCCAGAGACAGGTCTGGCAAGTCCTGTAGCAAAAAGCTCAGCATGTCAGGCATCTGCAAAATAATTGTTTCATTTAATTCTAATTCCATTTAGTATCACGTAATGTACAGGGACTTGATTCCAACACTTACTAAGTCTCTGAATACTCTGTGCTTTCTTTCTGCCTTTTACCTACTGTCACTCTTCTAATTCTCACTGCTTTTTGTCAAGTTATGCATCCAGACTGGCAAGTGGAGCCAACAGCACTTGTGCAAGCTGTCTTGCTAGAAAAAATGTTCACATTTGCATCTTAGGTGAGATACACATTTAGCAATGAGCTTTGGTAAAATAGTGATGTGTATTACTGCTGTAAACATCCTAATTTACGGTAGTAATCTGACACTGTAGAGAATGAATAAGATTTAAAAGCCTGCCATATTTACTGAGGCTCACAAGAATTTAGAACAGAAAGTTTGTGAGTAATTGTCTTGTAGCATTCTGATGTTTCCCAGAAATACAAGTGAAAGTTTCTACTCCTTCCCACTGGAAAAAGAAAAGGCAATGTGGGTGGATTGCAAATAGTATTTGAAATTAGTTAAATGCATGGTTTTCAGTTTTCACTCCTGAGGAAAGTGGGAGGAGAAGAAAAGTTCTAGAAATCTGTAAAATGGTTCTGAAGTGTATAAGAGCAACTACTGAAAGTTTATCATAAATAGGAGTTTTGTATTGTTAGGTTGAATAGCACATGAGCTGAGCCTTTTCATTTGAACGTCTGTATCATATCAGTCCCACATTAAACTGGTTCTTTGTCTTCACTGGAACGTCTAGTGCTGATTTCACCAGTGCAAAACTCAGAGTCTGTCATAGACTGATTCACATAAAAATCTTTCTCTCATGTATAAAGCTGCCTAATTTTATTTCACTGATACAGAACTATCAGTTCTTCTAGTCATCCAGTATCGGTTGCCACAAAACATAAGCTGACCTCTTTGATGCCAGAGTCTTTATATAAATGTTTAATTCAAGTCTATGTCCCTGATCACAGTTCTGGAATAATGGCTGAGACCACCAAAAATTCCCCTATCTTGGGCACAAACTGCCTCGCTCAGTGTACATCCAGATTGCATATGATAGTTTTGTTTCCCATGGTGTCCTAATATTTGTACTGCACATCTATGAGAGATCTGGTAAATTCTCTAGGAGCACAAAGTGTCACCCTGTAGAGAAGTTTTCAAACAACAGTGTTGTAAGATTTAAAATAAATACCCCTGTAGTCTCACTGTCCTACAAAAACCATTCAGACCTGTGCTGCCATATGGATTAAACTTGTATCACAGTGCTTGTTCTTCACCCATGCAATTTATGCTATTAACTTTAGAAATTAAAGCAAATTGAAGCTTTATTCTTGCAGTTTTTTTCTTTTAAGGAAAATGTAGGCCCATTCAACCACGTGGGGAAATATGTTATATCTGGAAATGAGCTACTTGTAAGGAAGAGGTTAGGTTTACACCAGAACTCACTGGAGTACCACTCTGGAGAGTAGTATCCAGCCATCCTCCTGTCTGCTGAGAAAGTGCTTCTTAGTAAAGCAGTTCCCAGGCTGTGTTCTGCAAAGCTCCTGCTCATGTCAATGAGCTTTGGTTGTGCTCTCAGTATTGAGTTTTGGTGGTACCCACATCCATACCCTGTCATGTTCAAAGGAAGTGGTAAGATGGCATCAGCAAAATCTATTTGCCCTGTAGAAGAATTGTCACAGCCTTCTATTTTAATAACTAAGAAGAATTTCATGGGAAATAGGAACTGGCTTTTTGTGTGGATGCACACAGCATATTCAACCTGTATTTTTCACTGAAAGTTTTTTAAGAGGCATCAGGGGTTGCTGGCCTCACTAGTGCCAAGAACTGTTAGGGGAAAATGTAACACTCTCAGAGCTGGTTTGCAGTAACATTGCTGACTACTTGTTTACAAAATAATCTGGGTAGACAAGGCTGTAGGTTTACTCAGTTTTCTTGGACTGAATTGGTTTTCTACAAGCTATCTGTCAAAGCAGTGTTGTAAAGTGCTTGCTTCCCAGCAGCTTAAGCCAATCTAATTGATGGCTGCTTAACTTCCTTAGCAAAATGAGCAGCTCTTGCGCTGAATACTTGAGCAGGGAATCTGTGAAAGAAGAAAAGGCAGCTTTTACAGTCAGTTTCATGACCATAAATATTCTTTAAGATCTGCCATTTACATTTGAAATAAACTTTGCGGCGCTACTTATTCTGCAATGATTAAATCCAGATGTGCACAAGAGGAACATTCTAGTGAACCATATAAAGCTGCTCCTAGCTCAGAAAGCTTTTTCCATAACCAGCAGGTAATTTATCAATTTAAGAGAATGAAATGAAGGGTGAAGATAAACATTTTGTAGAACAAGAACTGAAAGAATACATCTAGTTAATTTGTTCTCTGCACTAGAATTAAAATGGATCATCTACATCTTTTTCAAGTGTAATTTAATTTGACCTATAACATCATAATGGATTATTGAAATATTTGAGTGTCTTCTTGGAACTATTTTTTCAGCAATCCTGAAGTAACTTTATTTTTCTTCTTTAGTGACACTGCAGCAAAAGTAATGGTGGAACTACTGGGAAGTTACACAGAGGACAATGCTTCCCAGGCTAGAGTGGATGCTCACAGGTAACAGCCATCTTCTGCTTTCCTGAAAAGTAGCTTTTTCTTGATTGGTAAATTACGTTGATTGTCTTGCTGTTAAGACTATCGAATGGCCTGTCAGGCAAGGGCCCTGCTGCAGCCTCTTTTCTCTAGCCTGGTTGCCTAGATTTAAGAGTTCATCTGGGCAAGTGGGTGTGGTTGTTTCTAGCCAGAGTCAAGTTCACTCCATCGTACAAGAGCATGAGTGTGTTTGAGCTCACAGCTGGGAGAGAGATCAGCCTTGGGGAAGGACTTCTGTTACGTCAGCTGCAGAGTCAAAATTTGAATTGGCATCCTTTACTTCAGGTTTTTCACTTACTGCTTGTTTAGGTCTCTGACTGTTCATTTCTTATAGCACTTTGGTTGAAAATAAATTCTTACTTTCTTTTCCAATGTGCAAGTACTAAGCATGTAAACTGCACAGAAATAAACTTACTTGTTGGACAAGCTGGAAGAAAATTGATTCTTAACAGTGCATTTTCCTCACTGCCCAAAATGAGTAAAAGCTTGTATTTTGTCATTCTACCTATCATGATTCTTCTTTGGAGTTACACTTTGAATAAGTTGTGTAGTTCTGCCAGGTGTGTATGACCAGTAGTTCTCAGGGGAGTTGTTTGTACTTACGCATAGAGGAAAACCAGCATGACTCATTTTGAAAATTAAAAGTGTCAGTGCCATCAATGAAAACTCCACTGAGTCCCTTGCAGCAGTCAGAGGCCTCTTCCACCCGAGGAACACGTCTCTCAGGGATTTCTCAGCCTGCTGCATCTCTTGCAGACCTTGGGCTGTCCTGGGTGGGTGCTGGCTGGCAGGGCCAGGGGCTAGGCCAGCACAGCCAGTGAAGCACTAAGTCTTCTAATGTGCTGCTGAACAAAAGCTTTCACCTAGAGATCTAGAAACACTTTAGGCCTGTTAATAGTCTGGAGCTGCAACTGATAAATCATAGCCCTTGCAGTGTTTGGGGTTGGGCTTTTCTCCATTTTGTGTCACATATTCAAGTGTAATCAATCTTCCTAAACAGTTTAATTCTCTGCAGTTTTAGGAGGGTGGTAAAGATACCTCCAGGAATGAAGGCAGGGCTGCTAACAAATGCATGGATGGAAACAGTAGGGTGATCTGTAGTCTTACCACCTGGTAAATTTCATTTGTGATACTGGGCAAATTATTTAATGCTTTCTGTTCCTTGTTCTTTGCATCTATAAAATGAAGGTTAAAGTTGTAATGTGACATGTCTTACATTGAAGAACAGTTGAAAACCCTTGGGTGTTTTCCTAGGCAAGTAAGAAACAACAAATTGAATTTCACTTACTCATAAAAATGTGTATTGCTGTAAAAATAAGCATTTTCCTTTTCTAATTAGATGTATTGTACGAGCATTGAAGGATCCAAATACCTTTCTCTTTGATCATCTTCTAGCCTTAAAACCAGTCAAATTTTTGGAAGGAGAACTTATTCATGATGTAAGTAACTTTGTTTTTAGCGTAGTTTAGCGATCTGTAGAGTGCCTAGTTTTATTAGTCTCTTCTGAAATTCACTACAATAATCTATGTCAGTAGTGTTGAGCTACAATGTACTATTTCTTCCAATACTTTTAGAATAAAAAAGAAAATAAAGATATTATATGAGAAATGTTTCTTTTTAGAAGCTTCAGAAACTCAGAGTTACAAATCCTGCTCTCATGTTAGTTCTGTAGCACAACTGCCCTTCATGTCTGAGGAAAGCAATCAAGCTCAGCACATATTGCCCTCAGCTATTGACAGAAGACAGAACTTTTTCTGCTAATGCTTTATTTTTCTGTTCAATACCAATGGTTTATATCTATCTGTGCAGCCTTCAGGGAGAGAAACAGATAATATTTAAACCATTCTTGTATTTGTTTTCCATCTTCTAGCTTTTGACAATTTTTGTAAGTGCTAAACTAGCATCCTATGTCAAGTTTTATCAGAACAACAAAGACTTCATTGACTCCCTGGGTAAGTTTTGAGATTGTTATATTTGTGACAGTTGATGTGGCTTAAGATATGGAAGCTGCAACATGCATCAGTTTGAACCCATATACTTTAGCCAAGGAAATGTAACAGAAATGTTTAAGAAGGGATTAGAGCTTGTAGACTCAAACCTCTACTAGATCATAAATGAACTCTGGTTTGTTCTACTAAAGGACAAGCTGGTTTGTGGGTTTGAAAGAGAATAGTGTTTTTCTCCACTTCTTTTCTCCTAAAACTTTTTGGGAGGGAAGTAATGCATTGCTACTGCAGGCTAGGCCAGAAATCACAACTTTATTGAGTAAGCCAGCAGCTTGTATAAATCTTGTTTATAAAATTATAAAATTTATTTATTGTATTTGTAAAATTGTTACAATTTTTTAAATGATTAATAACTTCATAACAGCAAATACTTTTCCTCAGCAGTAAGATAAAACATGCAAATAGTGTGTGTGTCTGTCTGCGTTTGCTGATGCATTAGACCTAGCAAGCCATAGTCTGTCCCAGTTAATTTGTTTCATCACATGAAGCAATGTGATGGAATGTTAATGTCAGCACCCTCTTTATTTACACACTGTGGAAAAAAGGAGTAGTAATTAACACTTTGACACTCCCCCGTTGATGTGTAATTGACTGTTTCAAAGGAGCACTGGTTCATAAGCTATTGCATGCATTAAAATTACGTTTTTTATATTCCAGCTTTTTAGGACAGGGGTCAGTGACAATGCAGAAATTGCTCAATGATGCAGATTTTTTTATTACTGCATTAAGGTTTTGACATATTGGTAATGAATAAATGTTTCCATAAAGATCAGGGTTGGGTGTTTTTTTTTTTTTTTTATAACTTTGATTTTGAAATGACACTTGAGCACCAGCTGAACGTTGAGGAAAGGCATAGTTTTGCTAAAACAGAGTTTTTGTGCACCCTTTCAGCACACCTATTATTTTGTTTAATGGAGTGTGGTATAATTCTGAGAATAATTACCATCAAAGCTCTAAAATGTTGGTACTTCAGGTATTAAAATGATGTGGGATTTTTTTTTTTTGTGGATAAAATTAGGAGTAAGTTTTTTGGTAGTCTGCAAATGTGTACATGGTAAAAGCATATCTTTTGTCTTATGTATTTGCACATTAACTGTGTAGACATCTTAGACTTTCTTGGGCGAAAGTGGGTTTTGTAATGTCATTATTTTTACGTATTGAAATGGTTTTTCTGTTAGTTATTTGTCCAAAGAAGTATTTGCTGAAAATGCTGTTAACATTTGAGTACACTTACAGAACATTAATTACACATACACATAGTATTAATTGTATAACAGGCAATAGTATGACTTCTGTTGCTTTGCCTCCCTGTATCTGTGTCACTGCATACACAGTGTGTACACTTTCAGTATATCTAGGATTTGCATAATATTAATATCATTCTAAAATATCTGTGTAACTGTTTTGAAAGACAGTCTTGCTTCCAGTTACCTTGGTTTCTCAGCTGCTGTACAGTGTACTTTGGAAATTCTGCACGAGCAGTGGACAAGGTAGAGATTGTGAGGCAGCACAGACTGGAACACAAGGAGCTTGGACTGAGCGTTTCAGCCTTCCCTTTGAAAAACAAGGACAGTTTGGTAGAGAAGACAATTATTAGATGAAGCATTCAAAAATTCTCCAGAACACCTATTCCCAAAAATAAACAGATATTTAACTATGCTTTAAAGATTTATTTTAATAACTTGCCAAGCTCACAGGCTTTAAGATAAAGGCTGTTTCTAATGGGATTTCCGTGACAGTACAGCATCAGCTGTAGTTCTAACCTTTCCTGGACCAGGACCCATTAAACTAGTGTGTGGAAGCTGCAGTGGGGGCTGCCACAGGTGGCATCCGTTTGTTACAATTTGTTGTGTTATTAATGCTGACAACTTAGGCCAGCAGTAGCATTATCTGTGTCAACTGAATCGCCCTAACATGTCCACATTTAATCTGGTATTATCAGCAGTCTTTTTCAGAAAGTTAATCAGCATCTCATTTGCATTTGCTAATTAGGGTTAATGTGTGCTAATTGATTTTTTGATGCTTGTAGAGTTCCATTAAACCCAGTTAGGTATAGTTGCTGGTGTTCCTCATTCGTATGAATTATGGTGATCGCATTTTTGTTGAATCAGTGCCAAATAGGGAACCTGCATCATAATTATAGTTAATTAACACAACACGATGTCCTGTGCTAATGTGCTTCCCTATTACTGTATGGATGTTATAAATTCCAAACTGAAATATTTACTGAAGCACTGTGAATGTTTGCAATGTAATTCCAAAACAAAATGACTGATGTGCATTTTAAAGAAACTTCTGCTGAATCTTAGGTGGTAATTCACAGAACTCAGGTTAAGAAATGCCTTGGTTCATCTGTCTTAACTTTTCCTGGAAAAAGCCTAGGTCAGCAGTCTGTGGTTTAGATATGCAAAGCCCTTGGCTCAGTTGCTCAAGTTGCCATTCATAGTTATGTAAAAATGTTGATAAGGTGGAATATTTTCTTGATGTGAAAGAAATGTTAAATTGTTGGAAGCATACATAGCAAAGAACATTAAAGACAAATTCATGAGTTATTGAATTACAACTCATATCCATAAACTGTCAACACTTTTATACAGGCTTGTTGCACGAACATAATATGGCAAAAATGAGGCTACTTACCTTCATGGGAATGGCTGTAGAGAATAAAGAAATATCATTTGACACAATGCAACAGGAACTTCAGATTGGAGCTGATGATGTAGAAGCATTTGTCATTGATGGTAAGAACAGTAGTGCCATGCTTTACACAATGCTAATAAACAAAAGTCTGTATGGTCTTCTAATGTGAGATATTCAGAAAAAAATAATCCGTCTTCTACTTCCATGTTTGTTAGAGCTGCAAAACTTTATGCTGAAAGACATGCCTGTTGTCTTAAACAGTGTTTTTCTTTTCAATGATGGGAACTGTATTTCATTTACTTCTTTACAGAACTAATATATTTTTTGCAGGTTTGTCATCTGGTTTTGTTTGCTGTCATTAAAACAGGATGTGATGTGTTTGTAGGGAAGAGAACTTCATAAAAGCTGTACAGGTTATTGCTTTAATAAATTGGTACAAAAATAATAGCATTCATGCATCACCTTCATCTTCTTACGTCATTTTGCTTTTCTGTCTACTAGACTGTTAAAACCTTCATCGTCTTACCTCATTTTGCTTTTCTGTCTACTAGACTGTTAAAATGAACAGCAAAATAGTATTAAGTGAACTGCTGTGGTTTTATGTTTGTATTGATGTAATTTGGAACCGTTTTCAGGCAGTTTAATACCTATGCACTACCTTGAAAACATTGCTCAAAGCAGCATTTCTTCTTTGCAGCTGTAAAGACAAAGATGGTATACTGCAAAATAGATCAGACACAGAGGAAAGTAGTTGTCAGGTAAGACTTAATATTCTTCATAGCATTTTGCAGGACTCGCTGTGTTCTAATTATTACACTTAGAGTTGTAGAATATTTTAAGTAGAAGCAAGGTATTGTTCCTGTCGGCTGCTGGTAGTTAAATAGTTGCTATTTATCATAATTTTATTAAAGCTCACACTGAATGTGATTAGCTTATTTAATGAAAGAGTCCTATTTTCCAGCACATTTCATTTAATGACCTAATGGTGACAAGAATACTAATGACTGTTGTTGCTTTAAATATTTGTGAAGGCTACAGAATTCTCTTAACTGGTCAAGTGCAGCTCTTTACATAGAGAAAATAAACATTTTCCTATTCACTCGTGAGAGTGAAGTAATGCTGTAAGTAAATTATTAGGTGAGCATGACATCTAGTAATCATCTCCCAATTTTGTTTTACTTCTCTAGTCACAGCACACATCGGACTTTTGGAAAGCAGCAGTGGCAGCAGTTGTATGACACTCTAAACACCTGGAAACAAAATTTGAATCAAGTGAAAAACAGTCTCCTCAGTCTCTCGGACACTTAAAACATTTTTTTTTTGACCTATTAATGTCACTATAGGTTAAATTTATTCAAAACTTTGGCCATTTGTGAAATGTTTCCAAAATGTATGCAATTGGTTTAAAGAAGCTGAATATTCGAAATTGCAACGCAAAAAGAGCAATAAAACTAACATTGGAAAATAGCTTCTGTTGATTTTCTTACAGAATTAGAAACAACAAATGGTAGCAATATTGTTTATGCTTCTTGTTTAGGTTTACAGACTTTGAAAGAGGTATGGAGAAGAAGGGGGAAAGATAAAAGAAGAAGGTAGTGCAAGAAATTGTAAACTAAGAAAATTTCCCTTACACTCTTAACAGAGAATAAAGGTGAACCAGTTAGAGGTGAAGATTTATGATGCAAGATCATATCTAGAGATATCTAAATCAAACCTAATGCTTTAGTGCTGAAATTGACAGAATTAACTCATTGATACAGAATCACCTACAACAGACATATTTAAATAATTTGGCAGTGAAGATAAGCAGATTTTCCTCTTCTGCTACTTGGAACTGCTCTAAGTTGTAAATGTTTGTAGAAACCATTGGATTCTGAAACAGTTGCAGCTGATTTGGCTTCAAAACTGAGTGAGCAGTCTGAGTAGAAAGTAAATTAAAGTATTTCATCCAAAACTGAGACAAAAGAGAAAACTACTCTTCATTTAATCATTTAATTTTTCTTTAAATTGTTTAGTTGCACTTAACAGATATTAAAACATTAACTTGTGAACTTTTTAACTTAAGACAGAACCTCTAACAACTTGCATTGGATTGCAGAAACAAACAACTAATGTTATTAGTAGGGATTTAATCTATCTTTGAACACAAAAGATGGTCTGTACACTGTGTTAAACATGAAAGCACAGTGCAAATATACCATCTTCTATAGGGATATCCTACATATCTGTTTTTGTAAGTGATTGATCTAAAAGTGCCTGAAAGACATGCTTTTTATCTCTTGCCACTCATCTTCACTGGCCTTCTTCGTATTTTCTTTTTCTTGCTGAATGAAGTCTTTCCAAATTCAGGAACTTCTCAGTTTCTTTGATTTGGTTTTGTATAGTGGAGTTATGAGCAGAACAGCCTTCCTCATCTGTGAGGGCACTTGCACTTCGTGTGGGAGTTACAGTCACGTGAGAAGATTTCTGCGCGTGCTCTAAAGTAGTAAATCCTTCTTTCACCTGACAAAATACCAACTTAGTTATTAATCCAGTGAAATTGAGTATAAAGGTTCAAATTGTTGTGTTTTGCTGGGTATTAAGCAAGCAAGGAAATGTGAGTGTAAAAGATAAGTCAATTGGAAAAGTACATTTAATTTGAAGTGCTTGTTTCAGCTTCAATTTTTAAAACTTGGTAACTACAAGTATACTTTAATAAACCAAAGTTTAACAAAAGCCTCAGTACAGCAGAGTACGATTTTACAAAGGGCACTCTTGTACTAGGATGCAGATTAGCAAAATAAATAGTTTAATTAAACAGTTTAATGTTGCAATTGACATTTCTATTGCTCTGTGAGCATTTGATTAACAAAACCCAAAATCATGAGGTTTATAGTGTTGACTCCCTCTCTGCTTTGCTATAAAGATTAGAAAGCAAACATCATTAATTAATGCAAGGTCTGTAATAGGTTAGTTTCTTATGTTGAAGATTTTTGCTCTCCGAGTAGTTTTAATTGCTGTTTGATAGCTACTTCTTGTCTCTCCAAATCAAACGCATCCAGTAATGCAGCAGGGAAACCCTTTTTTGCTTGAATAATGGGTTTTCCTTGTGTGAGTCTCTCCAGGAAGCCAGCATGCAGACCCAGACACTGCCTGAGCGCAGGTGCACAGCAAAGCCGTCGTACTCCCAGCCCACAGTGCTGTGGTTCTTGGAGGTCTCTAATGCTTTGGGTGCATACTAGGGTAGTTGTCTTACAGGGATCACAAAAGAAGGCCTCCTCCTTCTCAGTTATTTTTAAGCATTGGGCAAATGTGCCCCTATCAATTGGAAGCCACCAAATCTTTATCAGGCCTGACTTTATTTTAGCACATTAACTTTGTGCTAAAACTTTCCTCCCCCAGTGCACAAGGGTTGAAATGGGAACAATAAACTTCATGCAAATTGTTCATTTAAGCCTTCTGCATCTGGAATGTCATTCCAGCAAATGCAGCTGAAGATACTTCATGTCAACAAGGACTGTAATCTCCACTTCAATGAGAAAGTAACTTCATTTGAGCAATAACATTTTGAACCTGTGCATTCTAGTGGCCATGTACATACACTCTCCCATGCTCTTTCCCAAGGCCTCAGAAAGAAACAGATCATACTTCATTGCAAGCCCTAGTCAGAATCTCTGGAGTAGCATATGGGGCTGCATCTCTCCTGTACTAATAATCCAAGAGAAGAACTTTCATTTAGGTCTTCCAGATGTGGAAGTTAAATTTTCCAGTGATATAAAGCCATGACACATTACTTGGATTTTACTGAAGATAAGAGCGTTTGGACCTCTTTGGAGAAGTAGCTGCAGTGGGATTATGAATATATGTATATAACACACATTTTTAATACAATTTTGTGTCTTACTGCCAGCACTGAATAATACAGCAACCTATCACAGAATGGTAGTATGAGACAAATGTGTAAAATAATTCATTGCTGAATAGTATGATTGCACAGTTAAAGCCTTGTGTTTAAACTACGCAGAGGATGTTTAATCATCCTTCCTTGGTACTCGGGCATGTATAGACTCATGTTTAAAAGAGTTCTGCGTATTTTTACTGGGATTTTAAGTACACCTGTAGCAGTTCTTTCTATCACTTTTTAGAGCACTGTGCTTGGGTTTAATGGGATTATCCAAATAATAGAAAACATAAATCTGATCTAGTTATAATCATACACGTTAGTCAAAAGAAATAAACTGAGCAAAGAAGACTTCTGAGTCTATTTTTAATCTCCCAACATTGTTTTCATATTGGTCATAAAAATGACAAGTTAAAGGACAGAAGGTATTTGAATGATACCAACACAGAAGGGAGGGAGTGGTCTGCAATGTCTGAGGCTGAGATTTCATAGAAATCTGGAAAGCAGACCAAGGTCAGACTACCAAGGCACTCTGTTCTTGTGCATCTCAGCTTGTACTTAGCCAGCACATAAAGGAGCTTTAGTTAGAGGTGGCAAAGTAGCTGTAACTACAATCAGATAATACAACTTTTAGCTGTAGATTAGGTATGTTAGGTCACTCAATTCCTGGCCCCACCTGAGTGAGAAAAAGCAAGTAACAACATTATGTTTAGTAAAATATCCACCTCACTTCATTCTCAAGTACAGTCATGTAATGGGAAAACTGGGTAATTTAAAATATCAGTCTTTGCTTCTGAATTTCAGACCGTGTGACTGTTAATGGCACTGATGAAGTGGGCTGAAGTCAGACAACTTTGGCACTTTAAACCACTATACACCTTGACCTCAAACTTCATCCAAAGAAGACAAGCTGTAACTACCTGAGACATACTCTAGGACCTCTTCAGAGTAATTATTTTATGACTTTTGAATAATACGTTTATCATTAGGTCAAATTCTAATACAGCAGTTAGAGCTATTCAGGCTGCACAGTCTGATGTGGATCTTAGCATGCAGTATGCTAATGCCATGCTGAATTATGTTGTTTTACAGGGAAATGGTAGTCTTTTAAATTCTCTGCTTGTACACATTTGTACATTACATTTAACAGGATAACTCTAAATATGGCATCCCACAAGTGCAGCACAGATAAAGAAATAAGCTCTTAATTCATATAGATATGCTGAATTTTTACTCTTTCGGAATCTTTTACATAACATTTTCCTATCGAGGAGCTTTTACTGTAGGTGATGATTTTTATTAGGGGACACAATGAACTACCCTTTTCCTCCCCTCCCAAGCAGACTGGTTAGCATCTGTTTGATTCATATGCTGTGACTTTTTCCTGCTGCTTTCTATCAACCTTAATTGTGAAAAATGGTGCCTTGTTGCCCTTTTGATATTATTTTGGAGATTGACTCAGTCTTAAAGTATCCAGATGCATACAGTTGTACAAATATCTGTGGAATTAGCTCACTGAGGTCTGGTCTGCAATATTTTTAATTGACTTACATGTTCTGTGGGAAAAGAAGAATCATAAAAAGTCTTTGCTGTAGCATTCCATTCTTCACTAGAGTCTCCCCGGGGGTCTTGGTGGATGCTAGAGGTATTCAAAGTGTCGGCAGCTCTGTTAAAACTGGTGGAACCTGATTGACGAAGCGGAAATGGTAACAACTGCAATTTAGTCTCTAGGCACTAATTGTAAAGTAACTAAACTTCTACTTTACCTCTGATCTTAAAAAATCAAATCTTTTCAGTTTAAGTCATTGAATCTGCTGTAGGCTTTTTGCTCATCATTCTTTTCACATACTTCTGCATCTGTTTTGTTTAAAGATGAGGTACGCTTCTAATCTCATTAAAATGTTTCTATCCTTATCAAATACTAATTAATGACAAATTAAATTTGTGATTTATAGAAAAATTATGTATTCTGGATACTTTGACTAAATATATTCTTTTCCCAACATTTTTACTTTAAGACTCACCATCTGATAATAAAATATACAATTGCTGCTGTCCTGACATCATATTCCAGAGTGACTTGTAATAAAAGAGACATTCTAAATACAGAGACGTTTAGACAAAGAACATTGTACTTGAGTCCTTCTGTAAATGGTTATACCTAGCATTTCAGGATATCAGTCTATAGCTATCTACCAAAAGTAGGAAATGCAAATAAGTAGACAGTCATAGAATCCTGCAATGGCTTTATGCACAGCTAGTAGACTGTTAAAACCAATATGAAGTTCCTTGTAAGATCAAAACAGAAGCCTACTTTCATAAGTACTCGTAATGCAAACAGCAGCTCTTTTGTTATTGCACAGATGGCTATTAATCACTGCCACAGTAGTAAAATCTTCATTGTGCTATGAAAATACAGATTACCTCATGGTAAGGTAATAGGTAAGAATACTGTCATTTTCTCTTGCAAGGAAGAGGAAAACAGTTATGAGTTTGTTTTTTTTTTAAGAGTTCACTAGGAAGAACTTGCCCGTTCTCTATTCATTCCTCCACTTACTGATGTGGAGTAGCTGCTCTCTGGGAACCAAAGGGGTATAAATAGCAAATTGCATTGTGGTTAGGCAGTAAAAGGAATTCCCTCAGAGAGGTTTACTAAACTCTTTCACCAATGCTCTTCCCCTCTGGGTCTCCCATATGGCTGAAATTCGTGCTTCAGTCAGTAAAAAAGTAAAATAAAAAGTTAGGGATCCACATGGATACAACTTCAGGTTTGGCATTTGGGAAAATATCTGAAAACAAAACAAAACACAAACACAATAAATCTTGAAAGTTGCAGTGCTGAGTACCACCATGACTAAGGTGCCCTGACAGGTTCTCTAGTCTCCCAAAGAGGTGCAGGATTAAGAGAGGTCAGCAAGCTGAAGTAGGGACCTATCTAAATTAGGCAGTATTATGAGAGTAAGGGGCTCATCTGAGACTCAGACCAAGATGCTCCCTGTGAAGTTTTGTTGGAATTCTGGAAGTCTAGTGACCGCCCTGGTCACTAGGCAACTCATTTGGGGAACTAGAGATACATATATTCCCACCTTCTTTGGATGAACCTCTCAGAGGCACTGCTTGGAATTACAGTACTTGTATATTGAAAGGCTTCTGACAAAAGAAAGAGGAACACATGGAAGAAATTCAGATAGTGCTGTCTGTTCTTACAGAGAACATACATGCAGAACTTCACATAACTATGCATTCATTTTCTGGAAACAGGTATCAAAACTGACTTTACTACAAGAAATAATGTACCATCTGAGATCAGGATTCTGCCACCTTGCTACCACCACTATAGTTGTAGGGACAAAGACTTTTCTGAAACTTAACTTCAAAAATTTGTGCACCTGTATACAAATATACATAGGCAAGAGACCAGCTACAGAAACAAGATTACCTATAAACCTAAATTTCTAACACCAGAACAAAATCAATAAACCAGACTGGTGGTTTTGTGTCTCACTGCCACTGGCCGCAGAACTAAAGGGTGGGAATCCATTTTGCTCTTTATGTGTTCAAGCACAAAATGTTCTACCAACAAAACCTCAATAGACACAAATATCCTAGACTGTGGATCTACCTGTTCTGGAAAACATCCAAGCATTATTCTTCTGCAAAACCAAGGCTTTCTTTTCTTCCAGGGCCTAATGGATCACCTGCTTTTCTAAGCTTACAGCATGCACTAAGTATAGCATCTGCATGCAAGCTTTATTTTGAGAAATGAAAGCACCACTCATACAATCTTTTACTCTGTCCAGTTACTGACATAGAGGAACATCTGTAAATGTTCTGGAGTCAGTTTACTTTGGAAATAAAGATGACACTTTTATTATTTTGGTAATAGATTTTTAGAAATGGTATTTTTGGTAAATAAATAGAGGTAATCTAGAAGCTAGTTTTATTGCAAAACAAACCTCAAACAGTTTTGCCACATTTCAGTAACAATTTAGAAACATGGAGGAAAGCTCATCTTTATTGTTTTGCATATGCAAACTATTGCTCAACAAATAATCAAGTGCCAACAGTAGGAGATAAAAAGCCTCCTTGGGCACTCTAACAGCTAGGTATGTTTTCCAGAGCTTCAATGAATATAAACTTCTTTCACACATTCAACACATTTCAGATGGTTTTAAATGTCTGTCGGAATTAAAGTAATCATCTCTAAGTCCCAGTCAAAGAAGCATCTAGTGGTTCAAAAATTACCCTATTTTTTTTCAAAATGAGGGCACTGAATATCTGCCAAAACCTACTCAGTGCTTTTCAGATACATGCAGAGCCCTGGCAAAGTATGCTCTACATTAGGGTTGGAAATGCCTATGAAAATTCAGTTTGTCACTGCACTGCTTTTCTTTCACAGAAGGAAATAGGAGAAAAAGTTGATGGAATCAGCTGCACAAGCAAAAGCTGTTTAGTTGCGTTTATACTATAAATTATCACAGAAAACTCACAGTACTTTTTACCATAGAACTAAAATGTCAGAAGGTTTAAATTTTTATAATGCTACACTAAACTTAGATGCAGAAATGCCACACAATAATTTTTTTAACTATGGTCAGTACATGCTTCAAAACATAAATGTTTTTCTTACCTAGTGCTGTTTCTCTTCCGTCAACATTCTTACTGAGATTTTGACACAGTGTTTTTGAAGTAACCATTTTGTTTTCCACTAAGCATGGTAGTTTCTCTTTCAAAAGAAGAGATTCCTTAGAAACTGAAGTCCACGTAGCTTGACCTCTCATTTGATTTACTCTTAAACAAGAACTGAAGTCTAAAAAATTCAAGTATACTGGAGTTTTCTCAGCTTTTTTATCTGAGGTTGAAAGATCAAAGGATGACCTTCCACTTGTGTTTACTAAATTTCCAGATGTTCTCATGGGTAAAGAGCATGATTCTTTCAGGTGACCCTCAGTAAACTTCCTTCCTGGAACTGTACTATTCAGTGAGGCTTTTTTCTCTTTCAACAATGTGTTATTTGTTGAATTATTAATCTCCAGGGAATGTCCATTTTTGATGGAGTGTATCTGAATATCATCGTTAACTTTTTTACATGGACTTAGTTTATCTGTACTAATCCTATCTGTTGGGGTTTTCTTATGAGCAATTATTTCAAGACCATCAGCCTTTACTGGAGATACAGCTTCAGTGTTCGAAGTACATGTATTTGTAGCATTCTCTGTTTGTTCAGTACTGTCTTGTTCAGGTTGCTTGCTGCACATATCCACATTTATTCTTCTTTCTATTTTGGGGGGGCATAAATTGAAAGTACCTAGGACAGACATACTATCTTTGTGATCTTTTGTGGTATCACCACTGCTTGCATTATCAAAATAATCAGTTGGTAGATTTTGTGCTTCAGTTGCTGGAACAACAGTACTCATCAGTGCAACATTTCTGGATATGCTTTTGGCATTATCATTGTGATTTCTGTCTTCAACATCTATCTGTGTCTGTTTAAAAGGAAGTTTATGTAAGCCACTGCCTACATAACTGTCATTGTCCAGCAAGCTACATTTTTTGTATTCTGTTTGAGAATGTTCTTTAACATAAGGTAGGATGCCAAAACTTAATTCCTTAGTTTGATTATTATCTGTATTTCTTTCACATGCAGCATTCTTCTCAGTGCAAAGAACTGCCTCAGGCTTGGGTTTGGCTGCTTCAGGTGTAAGAACACTTCTTTTATGTTGGATGGCATTTGATTGTTTTTCTGCCTCAGTAGAAACTGATTCAGCTGTACTATCACACAATTTCTGCTTGCTAGAGTCGGTCTCCTGACTTCCATTTTTCTTGTAGGCACCTACAGTGCCAGTACTGTCTGAAGAGACCTTTCTTGTTTGTGTGTGGCATGCTGCCAATGAATCAGTGCTGCCCTGTGCCTCCTGTTCCAAATTTGTGTTGTTTTCATCCAGCAATATTCTAGGTGTTGCTCCTAGATTTTCTGCTTCTTTACACTCAGTGACATCTACTTCTGTGGTCTGTCCTTTGGTAATTAAATCACTTTCTGTGCAGAGGGTACTTCTGGGAGAAGTTTCCCTTTGTTTTTCTTCATAAGGGCTAACAACATGAATTTCATCCTTAAAACTGTTTTCATGAACTTGTAAATCTGTTAGAGTAAGTGTATTCTCCAGTTAGTGACAGATAACCCAGAGGTTAACTAATGCTTTCTTTTTACAGCTCTAAAGAGATGGACTCAAGATAAGCATCAATACTGATTTTTTGGATCTTGCATTACACACTGAAGTCTAAGAAAAAGTTATTCAAGTATTGCATTATGGTAACTTACAAAATATTTATAAACTGTTCAAACAGAAAGATATTAACATTCTGGAGATATTAGATAGGGCTTATGGTATTTCCCCACCGCCATCTGTCAGCCTGATCATTGAAAGGTGTCTTCATTATGAATTTGTAACACTTTCTTCACTGTTCATGTGAGGGAGCACTGGAACGGGCTGCCCAGATGGGTTGTGGAGTCTCCTTCTCTGAAGACATTCAAAACCCACCTGGACAAGTTCCTGTGTGACCAATGTGGTCCTGCTCTGGCAGGGGGGGTTGGACTGGATGATCTGTTGAGGTCTCTTCCAATCCTTAAGATTCTGTGATTGTATGTCTACATAAAGTTTAAGACACTGCTTACTATTTGTCTTTATTTTTAAAAAGTAGGGTTTTTATCTAAATGGAAAACAAACCAAAATCTGTTTAAGGGACTATTTTCATACCAAAAGTCTATGACTTGATGGTACTGGGCCAGTGACAAGTAACAAGCGTTTTAATATTGAAAAGGTGGTTTATGAAAGACACACCAAAGGCCGTGAGCACTCATCCTTTCAAAGAGTCACTTTGCATTTAATAAGCTTTTACATTTGCATGTATCATTGCTACATTTTAGAGACCAAGCATTAGAGACTAAGTAAATTTCCTTTAGATGGCTTCAAGAAAATCAATTACTGGAGTTGCAAAGTGTTTTTATAGGGAAGTATTATGATTATCCACACCAACAGATTTTCATTGTCTCTTCCTGCCTTTTTTCATTGTTTTATGGAAAAGGAAAACCTTTAGTTTTGCTTCCAAATACTTCCATACATTTTATAGTCTTCCTAACCCCTATTCTTGAACTTGCATGCAGAAAGTGTACTGAACAGTTTGAAGGGTTATGGCACACAGGGTCTCAGTGTCCCAGGGCAGCCACTGGAAGGACTGTACTTTCATTCAGAGCTTTGTGAATTTATCATAGATTAGCACTACTGACACCAAGAATTTTACTGTTGTTAGTACAAAAACATTTAATTCAGGATTCAAGCATTCTATTGTCCTATACTATATGTGTAAAAATACTTTCTTCATCAGTACTACTTATCTCTGTTATCCAAGTAATGTTATTACTTTGTTCTATCTGTAATTCCTCAGTGCTTAAAGAGTAGTCCATTGTGGTTTTTACTTCACTTTCTTCTTCATGTCCAAAGTTACCATCTTTTCTTATTATAGATTGCACACCTTCACTTTCTTTCTGAATAGCTTGTATTTCACTGTCTTTTGAACATTCTTGGCTACTCTAGCATAAGAAGAAACAAAAGATTACACATATTTTAATAATGCATAGTCAATCCAATCACTGATTGGAGTTAAATTTCAGGACAGAGATTTAAAATTATTTTTACAATTGTGATGGAAATCAAAGACCATGCACCTGAAGTATACAAAGTTAATGTAAATGGAGAAAAAAAGCAGCAGAATACCCTAGAAGAGTAGGGAAGGAATTATATCCTGTTCTATTACAAACAACAGAGAAAAATTATACAGTTTGATAGAATTTGTCAGAGGAAGGTACATATGTTGTACATGTGCTGACTGGATCACTTCTTTAGTCTGCTGCCTGAATTGGTGCCCTGCTCAGTAATTACATATGGAAAACAACCCTACATGATTGCTATTTGCACTCAAACGCATGTGCATCCACACACATAGTAACGCTATTTTTTCCCTAACAAACCACTTAGGCTTTTTAACTTCATTTTGTAGGCAAATAAGGTCTATGAATTTGTAATTCCTGTCAGTCAGTTCCTCACTCCCTCCCAAATGGCTTTTTAACCTGAATTTGCGTCAAATTCAACAGTAGAAGACAGAAATGTACGTCTACTTGAAGTTTAACTCTCTACCACTGCAACTCAATTTGTCTTTATTTTTGAAAGCTGTATTCCATAGAGATCTGTGAAAACTCAGAGCTGAATACTGAAGAAACACCAAAATAAAGCCCCACCAAAAAAAAAAAAAAAAAAAAAAAGGAAAAGAAGATGCACCTTTTATCATCAGCAGCTGTTTGGCAGCTGAAAGCAGGAGCACATGCTAGCTCTTACCCTAAAGATAGATATAAAAGTTGGTAGATGTGGGAGGGAGGGAGCAGGAGTATTGCTTAAATCATAATAGATGTGAGCAGAAGCTGGATACTTGGGTGACTGGAGGTGTTTCCAAAGGAAGACTAGGATGTGGGAGGGAGTTACAAGCGCTGTGCTTGGGCATCAGATGTGTGGGGAGAGCAAAATATATTGCAAAATGGAGGGAGGCATGTAGACAACACTGATAAAAAAGGGGGATTATCATATAGTGGCACAGTAGGTGAGGCAGAATACAAATCTGGAGGAAACAATTTTCTACAGGCAACAGAAATATCCTGATGCCTCCAGCTTTGATGATTTGAGAGAAAGAGAAGTCTTAGTGAATGCAGAAGGGTCCTAAAAACAGTCTGCCAAGTACTACACCTTCAATTTGAATTGAAATTTCCTTGTGTTTTTCTTTAGACAGAAAGACAAAACACCACAATCTTAACTGTGCACGTTACTGTATAAAACAGCTGCTACAATGGAACTTACCAAATTCATTGGTATGGGCTGAACTGCTGAATGCATCTTAAAAAAACATGATAAAGTGTTCTTAGGGAGAAAAAGTCCATGATTCCTTTCCAGATTTTCTGATGGATTGAATAAAACTAATTTCCATTAACTTCAAATGGCTCTTCAGCCCTTAAAAACTAAGTCCAAGATGCATAAACTTCAAATATCTACACATCAACACGATTAAACCTAGATTTTATTTTTTCCCTTGTGATTTAGTAGAATCTAACTAAGCAGCACATGTATACCTAAGATGACCTTTCCTTCAACAGAGTATTTCATACTATGAAATTCAAAACCTTCTCAAAACCAGATCTCCTTGTACATACACAGAAGAATCACAGTAACCCATTGCTAAGAGTAACCCTATTCTCTAATGGTACACAGCTGTATTACAAATTATACTAAACGAGATGTGAAGCATGGTAAGGTTAACCTAAACTACCATTTGAGTCTGTAATCACATCTGACATTGCAGCTTTCTTTTAAAAAGGACTTTTGTTTAACTACTATTCTACAGGTGATCTGTATGAAGAAGTTTACATACATTCTAAAGTTCATGCACCACAAGTAATCACAGGGATTTCAGATTGCACTAGGTGTAAAAATAAATGTTCATTACTTTGCAACACTTGGAGCCATAGTCAAGATCTAAACCATGGCCAACACCTTGCCCTTCTATGTTTTATTAGACTGTGACTCATTAGTGATACAAGGTGAAATTCCACAAATTGGTGTAATCAATGTGATCTGCTGCAAGCTCCTGTAATTTTTTTGGGCAGTGTTCCACAGGAGATTTGATTCGGCCTGACTTGTCTCGCTTTTGAAATCTTATGATCATAAAACACAAAGCAATATGGCAATTTTCCATAAAACAGTGCAAGATAGATATTTAGAAGACATCTCAGACTTCTTTTTTTTTTTGCATTTATGAGCATATGCTTTAAGCTTATCTGCTTTCAAACACATAGGGTTATCTTAGTAAGCACAAGTACTGTTTATCAGGAACAATTGATTGTGTGCATTGATTCTGCATCATAAACATAATTCATATTTCCTTTTCACTCAAAGAATCCGAAAAAAAAAAGCTGCACAATGTGCATTATAACTTGTAGAACCCATACAGTGTGTGAGCTGTAAGCAAACATACAATCCATTTCTTCACAACGCATGTAAGTTCCTCCAAATTCTGTAAGATTGTTATGGTTTGTCAGTTTACAGACAATTCACCAACTAGTTTTTAAAAAATAATCTGTCTTTCCAGCTCTAGTATCTTCCTATTTTCCTAACACTGAAAGCAATATCATGTACATGCCATAATGAGTTTTCCCTGCTTTGAAGGATAATTTATTATTTGGATGTAAAAATTAATGGAAAGGATGATGTAACCAAGACTCTACTGAACAATGGGATACACTCAAGGTACAGGAAAAGTTTCCTTTATGGCTTATGACCTTGCTGATTTTTTTTCCAATCTGACAGAAGACTGGAATATAAATTTGCAATCCAGTTTAAGTAACGGATAACAAGTAGATGTTCTTTCTTTGTTCAAAAAGACCATCTTTAAGTGCTTAACTATTTGCTGACTTCTCATATGTGCTCTAGATATAGAGCTGAAGGTGGATTTGGTTCACCCAGCAATGTAAGCTCAATTACAGTTCAACCTGCACTGCGTAAAACAGTCTTTTACCGCCTGCATGCATTACTTGTGGAGCCTGCTATGCCTTTGATGATTCTTAAAGATGCTAAATGAAATAAAGATTGAGCGTTTTTTTTAAACTAGAACTGAAGAACATAGATAAGCTTTATGTTGGTAAAACAAATGTTATGGTCTGTCCCATGTTGGGGG
This sequence comes from Urocolius indicus, assembly GCA_013401255.1. Taxonomy (NCBI): domain Eukaryota; kingdom Metazoa; phylum Chordata; class Aves; order Coliiformes; family Coliidae; genus Urocolius; species Urocolius indicus. The sequence continues at coordinate 749,540 of WBNH01004176.1, read as the reverse complement.
TTGGACTAGATGATCTCTAAAGGTCTCTCCCAACCCTATGATTCTATGTTACAGATGCTGAAATGACCTCCTCTGAGTAGAAGTGTACTTCAGTGCTTCCAGGGAACTTGTATACCTGTGAAGCTAATGGGTCTACCAGAGTGTCTGAGAAATTCTCATGCAAAATATGTTTATGAAATAGGATTTAGTAAAAATAGATTATTTAAGATAACTATCAGTTATGTCTAAATTTATTATTGAGGTAATATCTCAAGTTTCTGTGGCATAAGCACCTCTCTGGATGAAAGGAGAACATTCTCTGGGTATAGTAAGTTTTAATGGGATCTTAGATCATCAATTACGTCAGATAGAGTTTTAGGTTTAGCAAGTTCATGACAGATGTCAGATTAGAAAAACTGTCAATCTGTCTCATTCTCTAAAATTTTTACAAGAAATATAAAGTACTGCAGCTATTAAGAGATACTTACCTGCAGATTTTCTCCTTGTTCAGAATGATGATTTCCCTGAGGAGGACGATCTTCTGCAAGATATCTGTGGACTCCTTTAAGGGAATTCAGCTCATTTTTAATAGCGTCTATTTCTCTTCTCATGTTTTCCTCCTGTGATAATTAAAAGTACACAGCACAAACACAAATCTTTACTACATGTTCAAATACATAAACCAGTATTTTACAGAGGTATCAACAGCTTAGCAAAATTAAGTAAATCCTAAAAGAAGGTACAGATGCTAAGGCATTTCTTTGTACAAAGTAAGCTATTTTTGAGCTCTTTCATTTGAACCAAAACTTTAATCACATTTCCACTACAGACTATACCTTTTATTAATTTTTTCAGCTTTTACTTCAAGTAGCAATGTTCAAAAAAAGTGAGATTTGTATTTGTACCATTCTTCCTTGGGTTTGGCTCAAAGATAAACATGCTAGTCAACATTCATTCTCTACCGACATTGTCAAATATAATTTGCTTGCCACTTCTGTAACTAGTCTCAAGTATCCAATGCTTCTTCAGTGAGTATGTAACAATTACATTTTTCTATTTAGAACAAAAAGGATGGTAAAGAATGGAAATTGTAAAAACAACAGATGGGCATTTTTACAAAAACACCTTAATTTAATTTACAAATCATTCCAGAGCAGGGTATAATGTTAACATTATCTGTGATGGTGCTATACGTGAAGATATTAAGAGACTAAATTTCTAGTTGGCCATATCAGAAATATGGACGGGGGGAAAAAAAAAGGTTCCTTAGAGATAAGCAGGGCCAATTCCCATGTCTATACAGGATCCTATGGTATAAGATTCTCCTAGGAATCAGAGAGAGAAATTTTTCTCAGGGCAGTAAGCATCAGAACAGCTCACCTATTTGTAGTCTTATGGTTGCAGTCATCTCCATAGTGACTGCACTCAGGAGAGTGAGCCTTACACAAGAGGATTACAAAGACAACTTCACATTACCTCCCCACTACCTCCCTGAGAATCTGTCTGCCAAATTCAAAACCTTTCTGGCAGAAGGTTCCAGAAATAAAAGAGACAGACTATTAAACAAATGCTGCTTAAAGTCCAGTTTCCAGCACTGAACGGATCTTGTCTTATTGAAGTAGTATTACTTTTCCTTAGAATCTTTCGGGTTTGTAAACAAGCATTTATTATTGCTGATAATTTTATTCACAGCTACAGTATTTTCCTAATTATTTTTTATTAAATAATTACTTAAGTATTATTTAAAAGTAATGAAGGAGTAGAAAGAGCTGCAAACATTGAAAACAAATTATTGTTTAGCTGTAGACAGAGGTGAATTCACTGAAAGGACATACGAGATTTTCACCTTATCTCCTTTCACCCCACAGTCCACACTGAATAATTCCTGTCAAATCAGGGCCTCTGGTTTAATGCAAGCCTTCAGTATATATACTTGATTCTGTTTGATATTGCTTTCATTTTCCCCATGGCATATGGCCCTTCAGAAGTACCTTTAGCCCATGTCACTTCTATGTGAGCTTACTTTCATTTTTTACTATAGAACAGTCTACTGATAGTTGTTTCAGTGTACAAGAGTGCAGCCTAGAAAGGCTGGTATTCTCTCAATAAATTGTGTGAAAAATTGCAAATTTCCTGAAAAATACATAAAATTAAATGAAAAGGGAACACTATATCAGCTTCCCTGTCTAGTTAATGGCAAGTGTGCAATTCTGGCATATTCAAGTGCTAGATTCAAGGAAACACCTAATACCCTGGCTCTTGCCTTACAGAACTACAGGAAGTGCACTGACTTTTTAGAGCACAGAAGTCAGTATTTCTTCTAAATCTACCTTTAAAAAAATACTAATTTCTAGAAGAGTCTGAATTATTGGAGAAGAAATTGGTTGGTTTTATTGTTTTATTTCTCCAATATTTTCTTGGCTTTTAGGAATTACCTGAAATGCTTGATGACTATTTCAAAAACCTTTTAATACTCTAACATTTAATTTAAAAAACCTACATCTCTTTTCCAAGTTCTTAGTGCTTTCTCATGCTCATTCTGAAGATTAAGGAACTTTTCTTCATTTTCCTTTGCCTTCTCCCTTTGCAGCTCATTATCTCTTTCAAGGGTCTGCAATAAAATTAATTATCCAAAAAATAATCAATACCACATTAATGAATTTTGATGTGTTTTATGTTGCTTGGACCTTTGCTTCTAACATGCTGGAAGTGCCATACAGATCAGTGATAATGTGCTATCTCAACAATAATTTTCATAAATTAACAGAAAGGTGCTTATAGTTTAGCTAACAGGAAACAGGGGGAGGTTATGAAAAAAGAAATGGCTATAAAAGGGTATAAAAACACTTGCCATTATTCAGTTTCACTGCATAAGTTTTAATGTGCTGAAAAAGTAATATAAAGTCCAGAGATAAGAAATATGAAACGTAGCACAATCTAGATCCATTGTACTTAAAGAGAAAAATACTGTATACTCAAAGAAAATATTTTTGTTTTTCTAGGCTCAATTGTTTATTAACCTATCTGATAAACAGTATAAACTTCTTATCTATTGGAACACGAACAACAGTATATGTCTGATAACCCTTCAATTTATTTTATTAGATTGCTGAAATAGAAGTGCATTAAAATAACAGTAATATTGTTTTATACTATCATAATTATAGTTGCAACATTTTTGAGTTAACTCTTTCAGCTTTACTGTGCTAAATTAGATCAATCTTAAGAAAAACAAGAGTAATTTCACATGTCTCAGGTACTGTTGGGATTTCTACCCTATCACATTTTTATAGCAAACAATATGCAAGGTAAAGGACTTATTGCATCCATTATAAACTATATAGACAAGAGAAATATATTTCATAATGTAAATATAACTTGAATGCATGTAGCTGTATGACCAGCTATGTATTTATGACTCTGCTGAGCTGCTTTGAAAATCCATTTGAAAAATGTTACGTTACGGAGGCAATACTCCAAAGCAATTCCTCTTCACTTAATCTTTTAACTAAAAATTAGTTGACTGCTTGATTCACTTAGCTTTTAAATGCTTATGTTGATTTACCTACACTATGCATACAATTGTATTTCATAGGTTATTAACACTAGGAAAATTCCGTCTACCTTGCATTTCTGTACACACAGAAAAAGTTGTGGATAAGAGTACAATAAATCTTCTCTGACAGATTATATCATTAAAAAGATGAGATAACTCAACAACATATTGTCTGAATAATGACACTGTAGTGTACTACCTGTCATCCAGTTCTATAAACCAAAACCTCCTGCCTTTGATAAACCTGTGCTAACTACAAGGATGCTTTTACTTGCATCTCATATGCAACCTCCTGTGAGACAGAATGCAATAGTCACAGCGTAGCTCTTAGGGCAAAATACCAGTAGTAGCAGATGAATAACTGATCATATGTTCAAGCCAATTGTACAGAAGAGAATACCTGAATTCCTTGCATTCTCCAATATTCTGTCATCTGTTAAAGAATTTGAACTTATTTTTTGAACTCATTTGTATCCTAGCACTAGATAGAATGAGAAAGGATAGTATGATCCTTTTCAAATGTTACTTTGCAATTGTAATTACATCGTCATCTCAAGCCCCCAAATAAGCAGCAATTTTTTGCGAGTATAAGAAAAATGTTTGCATGGGACTGTACAATCACTCCTTCCATTTCTCTGTTATTCTGAAGAAACTCTTCTTGATAATCAAAGTCCAGAAGTTCATCAGGGATGTAGGATAGAGCATAGGAATAATACAATAACCTTCAGGCTCCATTCATCATATTGCTGTTCAAAAATGAACTAAGATCAAAGCAATAGCTCTCAAATTGGCAGGAAAGTGGTTAGAGCCTTCAAGCTGTATGTTCAGCTCTCGTAAGTTCCATTTGTTGCTTTAAAATAAAAATTATGCTGCAAAATAAGATGTGAACATTGTCTCATTCCCTGGAATATCCTGGTAATTCTATCAGCCAAATGAGTAGCTACAAAAAGCAACAATATTTTGTGACTACTGTTTGAACAGAAAGACAGACATTTCTGACAAATCAAAGTAACCCTGTGAGTTCACATGGAAAGAACAAGAACATGTGATGTTCACTTTTAATATAACATTATATTTACATCATGCTGTTTAAAGGAATCACTGCATTTTATGCACGTATTTATTGGGTTTACAAAAAGTACATCTATTAATGTATCTGTCCACTTTTATGTTTCCAGATGTGATGTCTTGGAAGCTTACCACTCATATGTGGTTATATAAATGTTCTGAAACTATATATTCCCATTCTCAAGTGAGAACATATTGGTTTTTGAGAATGTTCAGAGTGCTCTTACAAAACTCTATTGAGATCAAATCTTAGTTGAGCCACAGTGAAGATGAAGAAGGAATATTTACAGCAAACTAAGTATTGAGGAGTCCTCCTATAGACAACAGAGCTTTCAAAAATTGGATCAAGAGCCTCTTATTAGTTATCCATGTCTTGCAAAATCAATTTCAACTAAAGTACTTATTCCTGCAAGAAATCAACTCTGAAGATTTTTGTCCCATAGTTATAAAAATAAGAGAACATTAATACTTTCCCAATGTCTAATATAAACAGGACCCAAATAAAAGCAGACTCTCTAATCAGAATTAGTATGGCTGCAATCAGAATTCAAGTGTTGGTCTGTACAGGCTGCAAAACAGACACTTGTACAACACATACTTTAAGAAGAAAATAAGCTATACTTTTCTTACACTTGCAGACATTTATGTAGTCTTCAAAGATAAAATACACAGATATCATTCAGAGTTTTAGCTAGAGCTACAGGGCATACTATAAACTTTATCTGAGATGGGAAAAAGTAGCTCAGAAATGCTATCAGAAAAAAAAAGCACTTTTAGAATACATCTGCTATTCAATAATCCTAATGGAAAGATTCTAAAGGGCCGCCAGTATTATGGAAGTCATCATCAGTAAGGCTATACACCAATTAAATTATCTCAAGCTTCAGGTTTATTTGACAAAATATTTTCATTCATCTTAAAAAATAAAATGCATGTTACCTTCTTACTTCAACAAAAACCAGTATTGTATGAATAGCAAGTGATCCAACTGTTTCACTGGATTCATATAAATAAAAGAGGCCACAGAAAATCGTGCCACTTCATGCAGTCCTACAGCCAAAGGACTGTTAAATTAAGCTTTGTAAAGTGTTTCAAATGTTCTAAGAAAAACACAAACCTTTTCCCATTAGACTGTGCTTTGTAACTTTTTCCTTTTTTTTCCCCACAAGAATCAATATACAAAAAAGGAACTGGAGAATTCTCAAGATTCATAACAAACCAATCCTTCTCCAGGCTGAGAAGCATCTCTTCTTGGTTCTAGAGTACTCTGAGATCAAAGAACTGAGTCATGAAAATCCAACACTCTAATATAACCTAGTAACCTAGATATCTGAAATCGGTGATTTTCTGATAAAGGAATTAATCTTTAACCTTATACTTAAGTTCTAGCAGAAGGCAAACTGCTTACATCCATGGAAAGACAAAGGCTTAGGTGAAGTGATCTGATTTCAATTTAGCGTAGAAGCACTTACTTAGAAACAAGAGTATACATGCACACTTGAAGTTTAATTTGAAATTACTGCGATTCCGGTTCCAAACTTTGACCTCACAGGCCAAGCAAAGATTAGAATGGTTGTGTATAGACAAAGAGTAGATAGTAGTTATTAATAACAGCAGATAATAATTATTAATAGTCTGATTAATGGTTGCACCTGAACATCTGACCAAACAGTTATGACCTTAATCTTTAGTGCCCTGTGGGCCAATCTGAATGCTAGTGTAATTCAGAATCTAAACTGTTCCGAGCTGACTTTACGTGCTCAAAGAAGAACTGAGGAAAGTTGTAAGTCACTCTCCAGTGTGACTACGTACGACCTCTAGCATAAATATGAGACCAGACCACACAGCAAGAAGTGGGTACAGATTTGCTCTTTCATAGGCCCTCTGCTCTAATAAAGCTGAAATTTGAAGTATTTTCAAAATACAAAATTTATACCTACATGAAAATTTTAAGAAACAAAAGTAATACAATAATTTGATTTCAAAATAATTGAAAGCAACCCCCAATATGTTCTGGCTTTACCCTCCAGAAATGACTGACAAGAATGGGAACCATGATTTACTTAAGGGGGAGAACTAAAAGAGGGAAATTGTAGACTGCGCTTCAAGGTTTATGCTGACAGTTAAGGAGCTGAGGGAGCAATGGAAGTGAGGTCAAAAGTTCTGAAAAGCATACAGATGTCTTTAACAGCCCTGGACTTAAAAAATACATAACAGATAGTAGCAGCTTGTGTGATCACAAAAAATCTGACCTGATATTCTTCTTTCAGTGCATTTAATTCACTTTCCATTCTAACATTTGCTTGGGTTATTCGCTGAAGAAGCTCCTGTACACATTGTAGAGAACTGAGAATTTCCTTATTAATACAAACAGAAAAAAAAAATTAATATTTTGTTTCTGAAGTCTAATCATTGGCTAATTTATGTCTTTTAGATTAACTTATTTTTTATTCTGCTAGTGTTTACAAAATCAAATATATAAAAATGTACTCTAGTATCAACACAGGGAAAGGGTTTGTAGGAAAAAATCAGAACAACCCCAGGGTTTTCTGCCCTTTTGCCTTGGAAAAGATAACAACATTATTATAGTTATTCTTTTAAAAATTCTTTTTCAGATAATGTTCTTAAAATTAATGATCCATTCATACTTTAAACATAAGAAAATGCAAACCAAAATAAAATATATCAAGTCCAACCCCACTATAAGGTTAATTCATCTACCAGAATAAATTTACAGTACCATATTACACTTCTGGAAAACATGGAAAATCCCTGAGACATTATCTGACAGGCAAGTAATCATTTTCCATTAATGGATCACCTTTAAGTGACATTATTCTGTATCTCCTGAATTAAATCCTGGTAGATGTGAACTACCACACATTAAAGTTGTATCGTGTGGTGCAAGTATATCAGATTTTGCTGTCACTATCTGAATTTTTGCGATACCTTCATCAAGACGATGATGTTACTTCAAAAAGAGTAAGTTCTACAAAAAGAGCCACCCAAAATTAGTAGATTAAAGTGATATAGATTTATAAACTCATGAGTGCTGCCATTATGTCTGTTACAGTTAGCTGAAAACATGGATGGAATGGAGACAGAAAGTAATGTTACATTAAACACCACAAAACATTTCCAAAGACTTAAAGACAGAGACAACCATCTAGTCAAGCCAATCTCTACTCCTTAAAGACCAGAACAGCAGTTACTAAAAGATGACCTGAACAGGAAAAAAAACATGGAGTTTTGAGCAAAAGACAGTCTTCAATGTGCTCAGTAACTTCAAAATATATTGAGAGAGGAACATATTATTAAAACCAAGTACTTTCATGTACTTGCAAAGAGCTTTCACATTTAACTATTTTTGATTCTTTTGTATACAAAGATACACCTGTCTACTAAAAAAACAGTAATTTTGGGTGTACTCTCATTCTTCTCATAAATTCATACTCTTATGTAGAGATAAATAACATTTTATCCACCAAAGCTAAATTTAACTTTAGTTCAATTTTACATCTAGAAAACTGAACCACAGACATGTGCAATGGCTTGCCCAGTGTCATTTGACAAGTCAGCAGCAGAGTCAGCCATGCCATTTAATTCTCATACAGTGTTGGCTCAAGTAGACAAGACTGCCTCTCTACATAAAGTTCAGTGTCAAACTTTGCTTTCTAAAAATTGAAGAGTATTATGTTAGCATTAAAATATTTCTGAAAAGTAAACATGTGAATTTAATTACATTTTAATAGCTTTATATAATAACGTAAGAAACTGAAATGCGAAATACAGCACATATATTCCCTAGTGATTTTTAAATAGCAAAGTTGTTAACACAACTCACCAGCTTTTCTTCTTTCATGTGAGCGTTTTCTTCTTGAACTTTTTTACTAACTGCCATCTCCTTAAAAAAAGAGTATGAAGAACAGTAAAAGCATATGAAATTATTGTCTATTTTCCTTAGTAAGATTGAATTAGCATGATATTGTGAACCCTCATGAAATGATTTAAATAAACTGCATTGTTGCAAAATGTCTTCTTATCCTTATTTTTTTTTACTATAAAATTATATTTATAGTCACAGAATATTTACTTCCCTAGAGAAGGCTGTTCTGGAAATAGTTCAGTTATATTTTATATTCAATTAGTAGAAAGGAATCACTAATCTGTATTGGTCAGAGAGATCATTGCCATGATGTCTGCTGAGTGAAGAACAGAAAATATTCTGTAAAAAAAAAAATTGTTTAAATTCCACAATACCATTCTGATTTTTTGTTGCAGTTCTTGAAACTGTTTTTCCTTCGCTGCAAGATTGATGTTTTCTTCTCCCACCCTGTACTGAGATGTGACCTTGGACCTTATCAAGTCTGTAGTTACTTTCTTCAGTTCCTTCACACAGGAAACATGTATAAATAGTTCATCCAGTATAGGCCTTGCAATTCAAAACAACGACACATCTTTAAACTATCCTGAGTTGTCCTCTACTTTTACATAATGTATGGAAATAACAGAACAAATTAGAGGAACTGGAAATTCATAAGATTGACTTGCTAAACTTTAAGTCACACGTGGCTAAAAGGTTATTTTCAGAGGTAAAATGTTATTGTGCTAATTTCACTGTACTTGAAGTACATATGATACTTAAGCATGTCATTATTTTCTCTTACAAGAAGTATATTAGAAGAACACACTGAGTTGGCATTAGTAAAACCTCCTATTCCACGATATACAATAACAATAAAGTACCTATTATAACTATTGTGTAAGTTCCTGGGAATCTGGAGGAAGAACAGTGACTATCTGCTAAAAACAGGAACTGGCTATAAATTTGGAGGATCTTTGCTTTTCCTGAAACATTAATTGCTTAATCTCAGGAGAATGCTAAATTAATTTTATATTAGAGGTTTCTACAACATGATTTTCCATCATCAAATATGCCTTTGATTTTATAGTCTTCATAATCTTTTAAATATCCTGGGTTTTTTTTTTTCTGCTATCTGTTTTCTAACCAGTTTATTCCAAGCTCCTAGTGCAGCAAATAAACAGCAAGTGCTTTGATCTCATTAAATTACAACTTATAGTTCCTGGAGTCATAAATATTGTGCCCTGTTCTCCTCCACCCCTCCCATTCTGGTACAAGGTAGTCTGTTTAGTATCGCTCTCTCCTTGAGCGCTCTGACGTTTACTCAGACAAATAGCAGAGGTTATGAATGCTGCTCACAGATAGTATCAAGAATTCTTCGTGATGCCATAGTGGTGAACCAAGCATTCAGAATGGTAATAGTTTTATCTAACAACTAAGTTTGGTCTGTTTAACTTTTCTTCTCAAAACTGGAATTCCATCTTATCACAGAGCAATGGTTTAACTGTTCTGGACAAAATCATATAACAGTACAAAAGGAAAAAGGAAGATTACGTTGTAGCAGATATTCACAAATACAAAGTTTTACTGAAAACACAAGTACAGGTAGTACTTTTAATCTTTTTTTTTTTTGTAGATGCTTGCTTTCTCATGGATTTTAGCCACAACTAAATCTAAAACGATCTATTAAGTACTACGTGTAATTGCAGAACCAATTATAGAACTCAGACAGTAACGCTTTAGAATTGTGATATTCTGTAACTCATAGAATCATAATTGTTGGAGAAGACCTTTAAGATCATCAAGTCCAACCACCAACCTAACACTGCCAAGCCCCTCAAAAAACCATATCCCTCAGCACCTCAGGCTTTTTCCATCTTTTGCAATAAAAACATGTATTAGTTGTATTAGTTGTTTTTACTATAAGTCTCTGTAATGAAATATGCGAAGAGTTTCTACATTTAAGTGGCAGGAACTGCAAGTAGTTTTGACTTTTTAAAAGTGAAAAGATGCACTGTGCTGATTTTTACAGAGAACTAGATTAATGGTACAGAGAACACAGATAACAGGATGTGTGCTACACAAGTGCAAAAGCCTGCTATGGATCCAGTATCATAAATTTTCAAGAACTCAAGAGTTTATTGCAGAAAAATATTAATATTTAGTCACACAGAAAGAAGTGGTTGTACTAAGTAAATCATGAAGTAGAAAGGATGACTCAATTTTCTTTATATACAGCAGGTGGATGTGCTTAATCCACTTGGAACCAAACCCATACCTGCTCGTCTAATAATGCTGTAGGGAAAAAAAACTAAAAAACACAACATACTACTAAAACCCAACACAAAGCAGATCATCAATAATAATAGAGAAGCTTTCCATTGTGAGTGAAAGCATCTATGTAGCTGTAGAAATAATATGAAATAATTTTATACATTTCTATGTATACTTGCACTCTGAAATGAACATGTTTTCACCCCCCTGAGTTTTAGGTTCTTTTCCTGGTAGCCTTCTGTCATTAATAAGATCACTAGCAATATTCGGAACCCTATAAATTAAGTCAAATCTGGAAAATAATTGTATCAGTTTTTGGAGAATGCTGAGAAAAAATGATAGGGCTTTAAAGACATTCCTTTGATGTGTTGCTAGCAGCCAACAGTTAGAGACATGGTTTCAGAAACATTTTAAGTCAGTCTTAGTTAAGAGTGTCAGAAAAGAAACAGTTCTGCTTCTTCAATGTATTTTCCTTTTGCCAGTTGATCTAAGCTAAAACTTCCTCCCTTTTTCTGGTAAAATCCAGTTTTGATCAATACAACCTTCTCATTCTACTTTCTCTCATGTGGTTTGGGACTGGAAAAGCAGCAAGCACAGGCAACTCTTACAACTCATATATTTTTGTTCTCTTCTTAAGATGGGTGCTACTCTCTTGTATTCAGGCCTTTCATAGTGGTTTCACAGTGGAAAAGAATCCTACCACTTTGAATATCAAAACATTCAAACACCAAAAAAGAAGTTACTGAAAAGGAAATTATGCCACAGACTGTTAAGCTGAGATTTAGGCAACAGACTTAGAGGCAGGCAATACTAAGCAGAAACTATCATCTCTCTAAATATTTCCACAAATTCCAGAAGACTGAACCTGTGCAGAATGGACCTCAATTTAACCCAAGTTTTATTGTTGTACGTATTTAACACCCTCATCACATACTTGCACTTAGATTAAAATTTGAGATCAGATTAATTTTGTCTATAAATGTTGAATAGTATTCACTACCTTCAAATTCCCATTAAGAACAAATGTGTGAGATCATCCTGGTCTGAGTCAAAGTAACAGCTGTGATAAGAGCTGACAGCCAAATGAAGACTTTAGTACTATGGATAGTCATTTACACTCCAGCATTGAGGCTACAGAGGAAAGAAGCTTGAACCCCCAAGCTGTCAGAACTGTTAGAGGTCAGTCAAGTCTCCAAGGCAGATAAAACAGCTTTATAAGTTGCCCCAACTTGTGCTACAGATATCAAGACTTCTTTCAGCTATATAGCAAGTGAAAACAGGTAATCCCTCTTCCAAACTCCTTTAAATATCAAAGTTTTCTCACTGCTTTGTATCTCCTGTAGGTCCCTTAAACTCTAAAACTAGCCCAGAGCACTTCTTACTGGATTTAAGCACTTCTCTTGCAGAGTGACCCTAAAGATGAGCCCATAGTGCTTCAAAAATACAAGCTGTGCTAAACTAACCAGCACTATCGCTGACAGCATTCAGAAACACACTCTCTCACTACATAAATTCCAGAAATGTTTCATAAACAAACTGTTGAAATAGCGAATATTGAAAAAGTCTGTGTTTTTTTACTACATTTTCCATATTTTACTCTGTTTTCACAGCAATTCTGCTTTTTGAGGAGAAAGGCATGTCTTTCTGTTATAAACAACTTTTATTTGTATTTACAAATAAACAAACCCTCACTTTATTTTGCAAAGTAGGGCATTGCCGCAGCAAAGTGCTGCCCACTACATGAATATTAAAATGCTGAGAAATTCAATTCCACTTCAGTTTTGCACCATCATTCAGAATAGGATGGGCAAATGCTGAACAACCAATAGGAAATTCATAAATTAGTATGATAAAAGCTTTTCCTGACAAACTGAGTAAGCCAGATTAAGTTTCAGTTGGCCCCTTCTTCTGCTTATCTAACAGTATTTTATGTAAAATTCATTACCCATGACCTTAAGAATCAAGAGTACAGCTGAAAAAAAAAATGGATAAGCAATATGTTTGATTACTGGAGTACATAAATCACTATCAGTTTCTCTCACACACCTCTGTTACAAATTTTGCTATGCAGACCTTCATGGCTGTGATAATTCTAGCATTTTAAGCAAATAGGACTTTTCTATAGAAAACCACTGACACCTTCCAATATTTTTCTGATAAATATATATAGGTTTTCTAGATAATATGTAAATACATATATAATCAGTCATACGGATTATGTAGCTAAATATACATTTCTAAATGCCACAACATCTAATTATTATTTAGAAATGAATTAGATTTTTTTTTCCAGTGTTCTGCTTAGCATTTATCCTGTTTCTCAGTCTGCTTTTATGATGGCAGGAGTTCTGAAATGTTTGAGATCAAACCAGTACTTCAAAACTTTATCTTTTCGACATGGCTGTTTGCCACATTATATTCTAGTATGTAACTAAATAAATCTAGATTGAATTCCTGATTCAGCTTTACTGTAGCTAGAACATCTTCCCGGTAGAGCATAGAGAAGTTAAGAATGTAACAAACAAAAAACAAACTGTCTCCCTTTCAAGATAAAATTCAATTTTAAGTCAGACTTCTAGAGGCACCATACTAGTAATTTAAATACTAGTACTTTAAGTTCTTCTGTACCTTCGAATGTCATTTTGGAGGTAAACAAAGATGATGGCAGGTAAACATGCAGTTTTTGATCAATTTAACCCAAATATAAAAGAGTCATAATCCCTCCTCATTTACAAATTATCTTCCACTCCTTCTTGTTTTGCAAGACATGCACAAACTTTGCAGATTTTGTGAAAGTCCAAAGCCTTCACCTGGAAGCTGAGGATCAACGTTAGGCCTAGTAGCCAAGAATAATCATGCTTTTTTCTGTACCTAAAAACCTCAGGGAATCAAAGGAGAGGGGAGAAAAAAGTGGAATAAAAAAAGATAAGGAGATATGAAAAATATGTGGTATGGAGAAATGCTGAGTTTATGGGACAATTTTGACTTCAGAGATTCCCTTTGCTATTCTCCTGTAAGCACTTAAACAGCTCAAAGACAAGAGACCTTTATTCTTCCCAGTACTACATATGTTTAAGAATGCAACTCAGAAATGTACCTGACAAATGGTTGTTTCTGAATAGAAGAGGGCAGAAAAGAACTTAATGACCAGATTACTTCTTGGGCCACAGTGTCACTATTACCCAATATCCCAGAAGTCTCCTGACACAGAAGTCTCCCATTTCTGATGGAGATTCAGTTAATCCTTTTTATCCTATGTTCAAGATACCAGCTTGCTTCTACAGCAACTACTCTTCATGTTCTCCCTTTCTTTGACTAAACTGAAAACACCATTCCATTCCTGTATCAGATGGAAGAAGTAGTAACAACACAGCACAGGAAGAAAAGACTTTGCTAATAAAAAAAGAGAAACAAGTAGGACGCTGTACAAGTAAATAAAAACCTGCTCCTATTTTGTCATTCATTTGAAGTATCTGAAGTATCAACAATAGAGCACAAGACTAATCTAGCCATTAGTCATAGAACGAAGAACAGTTTGCTGCTTGTCCACTGTTTCTATTAGTACTACAGGAGCTTGCAGAAGTTCCATAGAATCCCATTTATACATTCAGAAGTGTGTGATATACTTACTTTCTTCAGATTACTTATTTCGGTCTCTTGTCTTTTATTCACTGATGTTAGTTTCTTATTGAGCTGTATTGCTTCCTGTACTTTAAACAAAAGTTAAATCATGCTAATAAATACATTCATATTTGAAAGAATATTTTATTTACAACTGTAATGTATGTGCATTTAATTAATAAATTAATCAAAACATCTTTGTGGAAAGGAGAATAAGACTGAAAATACAACTCAACTACTTTTTCTGTATAATGTGATCCTACATTGGAGGGTTACACCAGGTGGTACCAATTGTTCTGTACCTCAGATGAGTGAAGACTTTTCTGTATGTAGGTTTGCTCTTCTTTTTTTAAAAAAAGTAATATAATTTTTCGTGTCATTTGATGACACTTTCTTAGGATCACTTCTCCATGAACTTTTAATTCTAGTTTTGTTTTTTTAACTAAGGCTTTGCTTGTAATGTTCTGATAAGCTTTATTATTTTTAGAGAAACACAGAACACAATGGACCACAGAACCTTCAAATAATTAACAGATGTACTGAGTTATATGCATATAGGACATGGAAGACAAAAACAGCAGAGGATACTGGATGGGAAAACTCTGAGAATAACTTCTATCCCTTTTGAAAGTGAAGGGAACTTTCTCTTAGACATTACACGAGCCAAGACATCACTGGGACATTGTTTGAATTTTCACAAGGAAAAGCTGAAGGTATTCACCAATTCTGTACTTTTTCAGTGACCTCTCTTTTCAGGCTTTTCTATTTCCTGATTGCTCTTCATTCACTCCTATTTTATTTTTTTTCCATTTTCTCAAACAGCTTCTGGCACAAAACTTGAATACAAGAACTCTAGAAACTTCATCACATCCAGAAAGCCCTTTCCTTTTCTGTTAAAACTAGTAAGCATCATGGTGAGTAACGGACAAGAGCCTTACAATACAATAAGCAATTGTGAAGTCTTATATGAGAATATGTGCTTAACAAATGAAATTACTTACGAATATAACAAATACCATCTGATCCAGCTTGGGAAAAAAAAGCATCAAACATGCAAAAACTGGTAAAACTCTACATTTCAACAAGAGTCATGTGTTCACTCTCCAGCTTTTAAATACTAACTGTGGGACATTGGTTAGACAACAAAGTTTTAGATTTATAATGAATTGTGGTATTTTCCCTACACAGCAGTATAACATATCCATTTCCACTTTCTTATTTCTCTACATGCTGCTTTAATCCAACAGATAAGGAACAATGGTTTATAAATTTAAACAATTTGCATTAAAAATGACTGGCACACTTTCTGCCTGACTTTTTAACTGATGGCAGTTTCTTGCTCAGAATTTACGAGTTACCTACAGGCCTATTGTACATCTTTCATACTGTAATGCAAATTGAATTCTCTATGCAGTAAAAGACACATGAGAGTCAAATTGGTAAACAGAATGGTGTCTGGAACAGAAGCCAACACATTTAATCTTTTCTAGAGGTTCATTTTGCAATTACTGGTAACTATAAGTAGAAATATGACAAAAAACATTTAAATATTATTCATATAGTGTAAATACTGATAGTAAATGTTGTTTTTCCATGGAATTGCAAAAAGACTTCTCTGCATCTGACATAACAGAAGAGCCCCATCACAAAAAGAAACGTTGAGGAAGCCACTGTGATACAGTAATTGTCAGATGTTCATTTGATGCTTGGCACAGGGTAGATGCTATTTTTCCTGAGCTGCCAGGTGTCTCAAATCAATGTTGTTGAAACCCTGAAAAGACAAATGCTGAAGGACATTTAAGACATACATACCACTGTGCTCTAATTTCCCATGAACACCTTTTATGATTCCAAACTGACATGCAATAGTAGCATAGCACTTCTCAACTTCATTCAGCTTCTTATGATGCTCCTCTTTTGCTGTTAAGTGCATCTGTAATTTTTGATCCTGTTAAAAACATGAAGGAAGTACCTACTTAAGGACAGTAACATACCATACCATACCATACCATAGCATACCAGCATAAATGCAAAATCCTTCTCAGAATATCTGAGTTGTCTGTTTCATACCTAATGATTAGTTCCCATTTCCAGACAGCACCTCATTCCAAAGACATTCACCTGCCAGTCAGGTTATCAAAACTGCACTTTAACATATTTTAATATGTTGCCTCTTCTGTTAAGGAAAACTTTCATGCAATTATCAGCGAAACTGTAGTAACTGCTTTTAAATCCCAAGTGCAGGTTTTCCTTTGTTATGTGGTTAAATATGTTATTTAGCCTGACATTATGTGAACATAGCTTAACATGCTAATGCTGCCTGTGGTTTATACTTGCCCTCCTGTAGTATCACTCAGTACAGCACTGCATTGCCACATTCCTTTGATGTTGGATGTCCATGCAGTTTAATGCAATCCCCATCTATCTCTCTTGTCCAGACTGAGGCTGTACCTGCCTATGTCTTTGGCCACAGTTTCAAAACAATACAGTGGCTTCAGTAACTGTATGTTTGCACCTCATTGTCCTGGCTGCTCATTTGTCTCTACTGTAGTATTAAACCAAATATATCACATATCCAGGTCACAGAATGCAACAAAATATAGGACCCATTTAAAAATTCTAGACAGCTTATATCACAGCCTCCCCCACCTAGCATTGCAGTACCCTCACAGAGGGGCATGGAGCAGAAACCAGTAAGTGGCTGGAGGCAGGTAAAGGTTCCTTAAACTTTGGCAACAGTGCTAGTGTATGCCTCATGAAAATAAGCCTATAGACATTTACTGTCTCCTGCAACATAATCTATTATGCAAATAGCGTTCAGTCTTCTTTGTAAAGGCACTAATAAAAGTATTGTCTTCCTTTTATGGTCTTAAACACTTTCCAGCATAACATGATTTTAATCAACAAGTTTAATCAACTTCTGTTTAAGTTGTTTTGCAATGTAAAACAAAAATGCCTTTTTTTTTTACAACACAACACTGTTCAAAGCACAGAGCCACTATGATAATAAAGGGATCTGAAGACCTGACATGAGAGGCTGTGATGGTTCAGCTTGGAGGATACTCAGTGGAATTTCATCAATGTGTGTAACTACAAGGGGTGGGAAATACAGAAGAGACAGCCAGATTCCTCTTAGTGTTGCCCACTGACACAAAGTGAAACACAGTAAACTTCACTTAAACTTGAAGAGGGGAAAACTACTGTATGGGTGATCAACTGTTGGAACAGGTTGCACAGACATGCTACAGTCTTCATCTATGGAGACAAAAACCCAACAGGACACGGCTCTGTGCAACTGGCTCTAACTGACCCTGCTTTCAGCAGGGCAGGGTTAGACAGAGCCATCTCCAGAGATGTCCGACAGCCTCATCCAAGAACAATGAGGAGAAAGTGTGTGTATTTGACACATCTAAATAAAAGAATTTCTACAGACTTGCTAAAAAACCAGGAGTACAACTACTTCTAAATAGTAGCAGTGATTTTGATTTAATTTGTGAATCTAATAATAGTTCTCAGAAATATTTAAGTAACTTTCTAATGAGCAATTATTAAATCTTCAGTATCAATTATCTGTATCAATTAGTTGTATCTTGAAATACAGTTAATTCACTTCTACTTTAAGGTTATGTATCTGTAGGGGAGGGTGGTTCTAACCACATTTGTCACCATCTAACACTTTTTTTTTACTTCTATTAACATCTTGGCCTAAGAAACAAAAATGCCCAAAGAATTCGACACAGTAATTAAGTAAAATATATTTCAGTTTAATGACTTTTACCAATTTCACTCTTGTTCTGTGAAGGGGTGATTGAAAATACATATTCACAGAAAACTATATTCAGTGACAAATGCCACTTTTTTTTAAATGTATTTGTTATCCTCTGCTTCGTATACACTCAGTTTTTTGCATTCCTCTTTATACTGTATTCTTGTTAATAGTTTTCTAGGTATTATTGGGTCAATTTTAAAATTAATTTTCCTCTTAAGACAGTGCATTAAATTAATTCCTCAGAAAAGATTTCAGTTAGACATCTAATCTGTTTCTAACCTACAGCAGAGCAGCACTGTAATTAAAATGAGTTGGGCCAAATTAATTCCTGTGTGTAAATTCAGGTTACACAAAGATGAAACAGGCCCAGTCTGTTTGGCTTCTGTAAGACTCCATTTCCATACAGTAACAAATGTAATACATGTCCAAGCATCAGAGAATAATAAAAGCTGATAGTAATCAAAAGAAATGACCAATACAAGGCTAGCAAAATAGGATATACAATACAAATTTCTCATGTTTTATAAGGTATGAAATTAAACACAGAACAGCAAATAAAAAGTCATAATGGGAGCACTGGTAAAGAAAGAGCACTACCTACAGATTCACTCCAAGGAATGAAGGTTGTGAATGTTCAATACACATTCTCTTTTTCCTAATCATAAGCAAACTGTTGAAGAACTGTGCCTAACTAATGCTAGGATGTAGATTTTGTAACAAGAAAATAAAAAGGAAAAATAACATTTGTTTTTCCTGGTAGTCATTCAAGTGTATTTATTGTAAGAGATAAATAAACAGAGGCGTTGCTAATTTGAGATTCAAAAAACCAATTGGGAGAACATGCACACACAAAAAATTGTATAAAAGAAAGTGCACAAAACTTCAGATCTTGCCACAAGTTCTTTGAGTCAGCAAGACAGTGTCAGTCCCTCCTCCTCACTAGAAAAGTAGAAATATGCTTTGTTATTTCCCAGGGCTCTTTCCAGTGAGAAAAGGAACTGCCTGCTACATACTCCAGAGTTTTATTAAGAACTTACCACTTGCCTAATATGATTTTCAATGGCATGAAAGCTGCTCTCCAGACTTAGCAGATAGTGAAATACAACCATAAGCTTGTGACTCTTCTGCTCACAGTGAAAAGGTCCTAAAACACTCTACTACAGAAGACAATCAAGAAACACCAGGAGACACTGCAGGATAGGGAGGGTATGACCCTAGAGCTGCAGGAAGACCCATAGAATCTTGGTTCTTCTTCCTAATGTCTGATACTGCAAAAACAGAAATTATTGCCCTGCCCTCCACCAGTAATAAAGATAAGCTGGTATGGGGAGTGGAACTGATTGTGGCCATATGGTTTGTTGAGACACAAAGATTTCTTGGTGGAACTAGACCAGAGAAATAGCTCAGGGTCAGGTAGGTGACTGGAGGAAGACAACGAGGGAATTGCTCATATCTCAAAGATGTTCTGGAAATTGAGTCACCAGTTAGAGTTACTCAGTGAAGCAGAAGGTGATAATCAGGAGGTGAAAGTGTCAGAGAAACAAAGGAGATGTAATGGCACAGAGACCTAAGTCAAGATCATGTGAAAATTATGCAAAGGGTTACCAACTGTAGATCTTCAAAACAGGATATTTTTCCACAGTAGTTTCACACCATTTTTCTACATAACAGTAATTATTTTTAATTTATGCTACATGATAGCCTCTCACTGTATTTTTAAACAAACAACGTAGTATAATTACAGGCTAATTCCTAAAACTGATGCAAGTAAATAAAAACAACATTCCTATCTTAGATTAAGAACAAATCAACTTTTAAAATTACACTTATTAACATTTTACAAGAATTAACTTTTTCTTCCTTTGGCAATTACATCTGCATTGGAAAACTAAACTATGGCAGGAAGCTCTCAGGAAATGCCTGCACTGTTGTTAAAATATCCCTGACACATTTTGGCCTATGCCAAGTAGCACTCATGTGAGCAATTCTTGGGCACAATTCAGGAGACTGTCTGCTGGGAAAAATGTGGTTTATTTGGATGCAGTTTCCCTCTTTTTTGGAGAGCAGTAGAGTTTAATGAACCTAGACCATTTCATATCACTTGACTGCAGCTTCATTAAATGATCTCACAAACATTTAGTTTACCAGTATAAACACAGTCAGCAAGTGAAACTAGACTAATTACCAATCATTCACAGAGGCTGTCACCCCATCTACTTTATTCATTAATACTGATGAACTGAATAACTATCTTGTAGACAGTGATGTCTCTCCACTGACTACACAGAGATCTTGCACTCCAAATTTGCTCTTCTGAACTGCACACAAGATTTGGTATCTAAACCAGCCAACATTAGCTATAATCTCATCCTTGTTTTTTCATATTTTAGCACCATGATATATCTTTAAGATTTAGGTACTGCAGAACACATCAAAAATATCTCTAAATGCTACTCTGACACGCCTAGGATCAGACAACGCACAAGGGGAACACATAAATAGATGCTATGCTCAAGAGTTCTAGTGTTCTACATTGTATCATCTGCCAGCAAATCAATTAAGGAGGAAACGAAAACTGGACTAATGCCCTTTTCCTTTAGTTATTTCTTTATTTCAGCAGCAAGAACACAATACAGAACCCACGCTTGCATGTATTCTGTCAAGTAGCTTTGTGGTAATCATTCTCCAGGCTCCTGATGGCATGAGTGCTACTATTCACAAGCAGTAAGGTGCAAAGTAACACAATAATCACCATTTTTGTTGTGGAATCAAAGGAAAGATGCAAGAAAATCCAAATCCTTAATTTTTTTGTCTCTATATAGTCTTTCAATATTAACAAAAAAGCCTTCCACGATTTCAAATTCTAGTGTATATTGTAAGAACTGTATCAGCACTACCATTTTCACAGAAACTTAACTGGATAGCATGCTAAAACATAGTGTATATGCAAAATATTAACACTGAATATACTAGACTAAAAAAATGGATTTAAAGGAACAAAATCAGAATAAAATGCTAAATCAGTGAGGCATGCTCAATTCCTACCACATACAAAAGCTAGTGGTTTTTAATGACTGGTAGGGTTTCTAAGGTGCCAGATATAAACTAAACAGCACATCTGTTTACTTTTAGGACACTAGTCAGGGCATGATCTAATCCATCTTTTAACAAACTAAAAATTGAATTAGAAATAAGTCTCAGATAAAGGAATGTTTTGGAATTTCATTCCTTCTACTTTGAAACATTTTGCCATTTGTGATAACTAAGACATAGGCTACTACTACTTCAGTCCCTAGAATGTACCATTTATTTCAGTGCAACTACTCAGGGAGTAAAGTTGGTAGGATTTTATATGATCTAAAATTGTATTAGTCTACTAGTGCGTAAGGTTGGAGGAAAGAATTCACTTCTGTTTGCCTTATGGTTTTTTGCCTTATGTTTTTTTGTTTTCATCATTTCCTATGAAAGCATCCTCTATAATTGTGGCCAAGCCATACATGTTATGCTTAGTGCTACATGCAAATAAGGACTTCTAGTATCTTGTCCTCCAGCTAATAACATTTTTAATAACCATACTCAGTATCAAAGTCACAGTACCACAATGTTGTCAAAATTTTCAAATCATCAATTATCAAAAAGTTTAGAAACAGAAGAAAGGAAGAGATTTGTTCAAGCAGCATGGATGCATTTCTGGCTTACAGAATGGCCTTGTGATTTAAATATTCTCATTCATATGGAAGACTGAGCTTCCAAGTTATGAAAGAAAGGTAATATGTGAAATGACCTAAATATAAGTTCAATAATTTTGTGCATTTTAAACACATTTTTAGATCAGATATATTTTAAGAATAAACACAAGTTAAAAGTGAAGTAAGACAAAACACATTTTATGTTGCCTTTGATCTTTAACTTGTAGCCTTATCACCCAGGTCAGAGGGCACATTATTCAATTTCACCATATTTTGTGTAAAACCACTGTAGCGTTGAAGATGACTTTCAGTACAAATGTCATGGTACTTAAAGCTAAACTGGACCCTAGTTTTTTGAGCTTCTTAATTAAAATCACAGTTTGTAATGGTCTGACAATATTATCTTTATTCTTTCCAGTTGAGCAGCAGCAGAATTTTCACAGCATTTATTCAATCAAGCTTAGCAGTGATTCTGTAGCTCATTTTTTCACTTCCTAAAACAGACAACAGGGTTCAGAGCAACTATGCTGTCACTCTATATAAATTTATTCCCTGTGTCAAAGGGAGTAAACTGGATTGGATGAAATCTAAACTGATCAAGGGAACCAATGTTCCCCTGAAGTAATTCTGAAGAGGAGTGAAAAAGGGTGAGAGGAAAAACATAGTTCTGTTTTTACGACAAACTGATAAAAGAACTCTTGCTTCTTTGAGATGAATATGCTAGATCCTGTAAGTATAAGGGTAATATAATTACATTATTCAAATTGATATTTAAAAAATCTTCCCTCTGATCAATAAAGACGACAAATGCACCAACTATACTTTAATTAAGGGAGAAAAACCACACATGCTAAACAGCAGCTATCACACTATAAAAGCCTAAAAACATTGTATTTGAAAGCTTTTGACAATGAAAGTTGATATCATCTCTTTTAATTATTTGTAATAATTATCACACATCATTTAAGTATTTGAATTTGTGAGCATTTGCATTTGTATTATACTCCAAACAGACATTTTGTTTTCATAAGAGCTATTCCTTATTTTTTACTTCTTACCATTTCATTCAATTTCTTCTGTAAAACGTATTTTGAAACCTGTAAAATGAAAGAGAGATATTAATTTTTTTTACAGCAACCTGAATATTTAGGTATTCACATACTTAAGATTTAATTGCATTTATTGTCAATCCAATAGAGTAATATTGGTTTTAAATGAAGAAAGTTATTTTTTTTAAAAAAGTTTACCTGTAATGCTTTTAATGTTTCTTTCAGTCCATCGATTTCTTTTCCCTTTGTTTCTACTGCAAGTTGATATTTTCCCTTTCAACAAAAGGTGTATTTCAGTATTTGGGCATAATAAATGCATTTCCAACAAGAATTTATCAACAAGTATGTTAAAAAAGAAAACACTCCAATAGAACAGAACAAACCACTGGTAAACACAGGTGAAAAATATTAAATAAAATGAAAATATATAATGCTATCAAAAGAAAAGTGAAAACATGATAGCATATTTTCACCATTTATGACTAGTCACTTCTCTTCCAGGAGAGACAAATCTGACAAAGGCAGAATTAATATGTTTCTTTTGTTTAGAACAGATATACTAAATAACAAAGAAAGTATCAGGTAAATCCATTTTCTGATTTGCTATAGCAGGGTCTTCACAGAACCAAATTCCCCTGCTTTTCAATGACACAAAGACTGAACTTTAATCTGCTATCACTAGAACCCACCAACATAAGCAGGTGTATTCTATAGTTTTATACACACACACACACACAGTTATCCATGTGAATAAAGTCAGAGAACTTCAGTGGAATTAAATCAAGGGAAACAAATACATCCTTTCAGCCAATCCTGCACGTTCAAGCTGTTCATCACATGTGCTGGCTGTGTAACTTCCTGAAATCCCCTTGATGAATACAAGTACATTTAACGCAAATTGCAGCAAAAATTTAAGTGAAACAAATAAAGTCCACATGCAAATGTTTATTGACTTCACTGTTTGAAATGGGCTTCAAGTATATCAAATGCAAATCCTTTATTCAGCAGGGGAAGCAGGCAACCAGCTTTGTATAAAAGCTCATGTACTTAACAGAAATCTCATCCATTCAGGCTTACGTATATCTTATTTCAGTTTAGGTCAAGTTCCTTAGGAAACCAGCTCAGGCAAATCAGTAAAAGTCTTATTAAAATTTGGTTTTACTAAACCAGTTAGAATTGATACTTTTTTTACCAGCACATGGAAAAAGCTTATGACAATTCATCACTCCCAAAATTAAGTACATTCTGTACAGCTTCAATTTAGAACTATCAAAGAACAACTTTTCCTCAACTGATTTTTAGTACAAGCAGATTTTAAAGTGACATTTTGTAAGTAACTAAAGTCCTATAGGCTATAAAAAAAACCCAAACAAAAGTAACAATGGTTGTAAAGAATTTTCCTTTGCAAAGGAAGTAGCATGAATAATTATTTAATTGTAATACACTTAGTTTATACCTAGAACATGTTTGGTAAGTTATACGGCATTATCATTTGCTTATGTGTTTCACTGGATGTGAAATAACAAATAACTGTAATAGAGTACCTTTTCTTCTTCTATGGCAAATACCTTTGCCTGTAACTTGATTGTCAGTGGCATAAAAAAAAAGAAAGAATAAATCAATATAGCACATGGGATTAATTTTATTTATGCAACATCACAAGACATTTATACTACCCTGCATAGTGTACTGCCTGGTGGGGTTTTTTTCTTTAACTGTAGTAACTATAGAGTCAATCACAAATTATATTTTCAAGAAAGAAAAAAACCTAATTGGTTGACAATTTCTTTAGTGTGACAGGATTGTGAAGCAGCACAAGTGATAAATTCTGCACCACGATACATAACAGTTCCTGTGACTGTTTTCTGCAAGTTCTTCAAGCACTCATAGTTGTTGATTATATATTATGAAGGGAAAAAAAAATCAACTCTGATTTGAAAGACTGAAAAACACTTTTAAATGATGAACAAAATCAATTATGTAGCAGAACTTTTAGCACGTTTATGAATCTAACCTTGCAGAGGACATGGCATCTTAGGGAGAAGGGGAAAACAAAAACCCAACACACTAAGAAACAGATCAAAAGAAGCATCATCTTCTCTAAGAATATTTGAATAAAAAAAAAAAAAAGCTCAAAATTCCCTGGAAGAGCAGCTTACTGGAAAAAACCATTGAATTGAGGCATTATACTTGGTCTGAAAAAGAAAAGACCTGATGTCTTTGAGCTGTATATTCTCTCCTTTTATACACAACAAAAAATTACTTTAATACCAACTGGTAACTTGCTATTATGTCATCATATTGTAAAATCTCATTGGCAAAGCTAAAAGGCCTTATTTTGCTACCTGTTTTTTAAAAGCTGACAAAGCTTCTTTGTTTTGTTGGTTCAATGTATCCATCTGATGCTGTAGAGTTTCCTGCTCACGCACAGAATCAATAAGGTGTGTTAAAGATTATCTTACAGTTACACATATATACAGTATTTCAAGACAAAAAAAAAATCCTTATTAAATACTTTTAGAAAGACATGACTGATTAAAAACAAAACCTGAAGACTGAAAAGGGACTTTTGTAAACTAATCATCACATTCTTGGTAGTAGTACCTATAATTCATAACAGGTAATAATTCTTAGCTCTAGAATTCAGATCTGTTGTCGCCAGAACTTCTATAAGCAACTCTTACCCATTCTATCAACCTGCAAAAGTGATCTAACACCCACTGCCATCTTAAGACAGCATCTTGACACAGGTCCAGGTAGTTATACTGGAATTTTTAATTTAATCTCCATTAAAAAATATAATTCCACTAAAAATAATAATCTGTTGGTTTTAGTTACATTTTAGTCATTTAACAAACTACAAGAAAGAGCTGAAGGAGGGCTGAAAAGACTAAGCATAAGGTGATAGTCTAAGATTTTTATCATCTTTTTGCCTGACTTCACTCTCATCTGTAAAAACAAGAAAATGAGTAAAAGATGTACTTTTATTTTTATTTTGTTATTATTTCATATCGTAATCTCATAAAGTACACTCTGCAAGATCTTTAACACCTTTAAGCACTGTGTTCCTACTCAAGACAGGGCACTCCTCTCACCTCTAATTAGGGCAAAGTAATGTAGAAGATATGTTTGTAAGATCAGATTGTTTTAAGCTCTAGAGGCTGAAAAATATTAGGTAAAGGTAGTCAAGGGGCTCTGTCTTTGAACAGCTATCTGAAATACAGATGAGTGTTCAGCTAAGAAATATCAGTGTGAAGTAGGAAATGATTAAGTAACAACTGCACAAAAAAAAAAAAAAGTTGAGACTATTAAAAAGAATTATTGGAGAAAATAAATTGATCATTTGTTTCACAGAAGTCTGATTACCTCTCCTGACATAGCTAAGAAATCAAGAGTTTTTCAGACAAAGCTGATTCCAAAATTGTACTTTCTGCAGTGAATGAGTGTTGTTTTCAAGTTCCACAAGTGAGAGCTGTTACCCTTTGATAAAACACAAGAATCTGTGAAGGTAAGGTGTTATATATTCATTTACATACTCATTAGTTCTTTTTAAGATATGTAAAGAAAGTTTTGATTTGCGTCTATCAAACAATACTTCCTCCACGAAGGAATACTCAAAAATGTGAAAACAAAAGTCTTGAGGGATGTTTTCCTCAAGTTGTCGCTTAGAACTGTGTTCAAAGACACAAGTTCTCTGGTGGGCAAAGGGCACACGAATTACACTAGAGAGACAGTAATAATACTGCAGTGATAGCAGTGATAGTATAGTCACGTCTTTATTTTAAACCAGTTTGCTAAATTTAAGGTGAAATAAAATCTATATCAAATAGCAGAAATGTTGACTGAAAGTGATACCTCTGAAGGAAGAAACAAGTCTAACAGAAGCTTTGATAAGGCAGGGAGAGCTGTCTTGCTTATTGAACTACTCTTGAGGTCAATATGATTCTGCATTCAGAAACCATCAGGTCACAAACTCAATTTAAATGTCCTACTTAGCATTTTTATCTTACTGGACTCTCCAGCATGGGAAATTCATACCCGCTTGTTCCTTTGAAGTTCTGGAGTTCTATATATGTGCTCATATGATGTTTCTAAAATCTACAAGTCCTTGTTTACATTAGGTTTGCCATTTGTCAGTGTTAAATGCAAAGTGAGGGAGAAAAAAAAGAGTTCACCTAGCTGCCTGTAAGTCCCATCTTTTTATTAATGGTAAATTGAACTGCTGTTAAGGTCTCAGAATGAATGGAAATAATCCTTTTTGAACCTAGATTATTAAGAACTATAATGCTAGGTTAAGAAAAGCAAAGAAGGGTTACAAACTGAAAGCATTATTGCTTTTACAGATATAAAATGTTTCCTGTTTCTGTGTGCACATATATATCTTTCAGGAAAAAAAAAAAAGCACATAGTTAGGATTATTAATTTAAGATGGTTAGGATGAACTCCAAGATGAAATACTCTTCCTTTACTACTAAGATGTTAAATATCCCAAGATCAAGGATAGAGCTGAAATTATTGTTTTTCTGTGATCGTAAAATATACAGAGTGAAGCCTTTTATCTTGTGACCCAGTGACAGGGGTCATAGGTTTGATTGTATTAGAGAGGGAATGGATTTCCTATGAAAGCATAACCTCAGGAGCCCTAACCCTAAGAAGAATGCTAGACTTACTTTACTGAAAACTTCATTCCGAGCATTTAAAAGCTGACAAACCACCATATAGAGTGTATCTGTGTAAGTTTCTGTTTCAAATATTTTTGGGGAAAAACTGTCACCTCCAAAATATTGCAAGTCAAGTTTTACCAGTATAACTGTACCAGTACTTGCACTTGTCAAAGCCAAGCATAATACAGAGAAGCTGTCATGTAGCTTCCCCCGCAGTCATGTGTCAACATGCCTCAAGTGAAGTTAAGTGTCTTACCGCTTCACTATTTACATCCCTTTTGACTGAAGATTTACACTCATGCCAAATTTTATGATGGTATCCTTTTGTTAATCAGATTTCTACGTTAGGTACAATCCAAAATAATATAAAAGCTATAGAAGTTCATAACTAGACAATTAACTATTAGCTATCATGTTCTACTATGAAAAATTACAATAGACTTAAAAAGGGGAATTGTACCAAATCACCATCTCTATAACTATTACACAAAAATTAAATCTCAGCAGTTAAAACATTAAAACCATGAGAGTTACCTTCTGCCATTCAAGTTCCTGTTTCTCTACAACAATTTTACTTATTTGATCTTCATAATTAACCTCTGTTTCCTAGTTAAGAAAAACAAACAAATTTACAGAAGGCAGTACCTGCAAAACAAACACCAACATAAGTTGTGTGTTCATACTCTTCTTCCTTTACAGTCGAATATATAGAACCATGTGTGCCTATACACTGCATAGCAAACAAGGCAACCAAAGCTCTTTGGCTACGTTAAAATAACAGATGAAGCCAGCTGTTTTGGCTAGAAAATTTTCAGAATAAATAACTTATGTGGAAATGCATAGCAGAAAATTAAGAGCTAGGATTTTAGCTTTCTAAATTAGCAGGAACAGTTTCCTCTTCATACATATTCTATTCTGCATCTTACAACAAAACCAAACTCAAAAGGCATAAACCAGACTTGACTTCACAGTTGAAAAATGACTAAACGTTCTAATAAATTGAGTCAAAATATTGACATGAAGCGAAATTCAGTGAGGTGCAGCAAGTGCTTCATGAATGAAAGGTTAGCAAATGACACTGAGGCGCTGAAGTGTGTCCAGACACAGTCAACAAAGCTGGTGAAGGGTCTGGAGAACAAGTCTTATGAGGAGTGGTTGAGGGAGTTGGCAATGTTTAGCCTAGAGAAGAGGAGGCTGGGAGGAGATATGATGAGTGTCCACAACTACTCGAAGGGGAGTTGTAGTTAGGTGGAGGTCAATCTCTTCTCTCCAGTAGTGAATGACAGGACATGAGGAAATGAGTTCAAGTTATGCCAGGGAAGGTTTAGATTAGACATTAGGAAGAACTTTTTCAACAAGAGGGTTATTAAGCATTGGAAAGGGCTGCCAAGGGAGGTGGTGGAGTCACATCCCTAGAGGTATTCAGAAGATGCATAGATGAGTTGCTGAGGGATAAGGTTTAGTTTAGTGATGGGCCTGGCAGTGTTAGGCTAGTGGTTGGACTTGATGATCTTAAAGGTCTTTTCCAACCTTAATGATTCTATGACACAGATAATCATGGTTAATGACCTTTGGGACATCTTAATTATTCAACCCAAAGCACTTGAATCTTTATTCTTCTTGACACCTCTCAGGATAACTGAGATTGTTTGTGTCAGCAACTACTTCTGTTGTTACAGAAAAATAAATAAATATTTCTCATGCTATTCTGTGCTAAGAAGCCTCCTGACTTATAAGATAAAAGCAAGAAGTTAAACAGGAGTCATGGATAATCAACACATATTTTTGATGAGCTATCAGAAAGTGGGAAGAACACTACTAAAGTCTAAAGTTTCCTTCAGAATCCAGAAGATGTACTACTAACAGGAAGGTACGTCACATCTCATGTTCTTGCAGAAGCACATAGCAAAGAATCAAACTGCTAGTGTGATAATGAGACTTATCTGCTGATAATCACAGTTGCTAAAAATGTACAGGAATTGTCATGAAACATTTGGTATTCAAGTCAAATTTTCCTAACTGGAATCAGCTTCCCTTTTAAGTCAAACCTTTATGAGCACTGGTTTTCCATAACTAATCCAATATTTTAAAAAGGAAGAACAAGTTCCCCTATCAGCCATGACTTCTTGCAAGAACTATTTAAGTTTTTTATGCATATCATAAGCAATTCAACTGCTGTAATGTCATTGCAGAAGCTAACAATGAATATTCTTTAAAGACCTAGAGAGCTACACTAGTGTGCTGCTTTGAGCTTCAGAAGGACCGTTTCTTGCCTTGTCTCTGCACACTGATGATTACCTAGAAAAAGTGACCACATTACAGTTGACTTCTCTTTGATGAACTGGTGCACTAGTAACACTTACTGAGGTCTTGCATTGGACATGCTTCAACGTGGGCCAAATTGACTGTGTAAGGGTAAAAGACTACTTCCAATACTGGACCTGTGTTCTCTGAAGTACTGTATTTTGATACATTATATACACCTTTATGCTTGAGTTCAACTTCCCCACATCAGGAGGAAATTAAAAGGTTTTAAAACCTGCAATCTAAATTGATGAAAAAAATAATCTCTCTTGAAATGATTCAGAATCATAGAATGTTTTGGGTTGGAAGCAACCTTAAAGATCATCTAGATCCAAATCCTTTCCCATGAGCAAGGACACCTTCCACTAGATCAGGATGCTCTAAGTCCCATCCAATCTGGCCTTGAACACTTCCAGCGATAGGGCATCCACAACCTTTCTGAGCAGCATGTTCCAACGGCTTGCACTCTCTCCAGTTTAGAGACAAGGATGTCATGCCAGACCATGTCAAATACTCCCCACAGATCCAGATGGATGATGTCTACATTGCTCTTCCCTTAGTCACGAAGGCTGTAATCCCATCAGAGAAGGCTGACAAAACTCACACCTCAACAGCCCAAACTGCTGCAAAAGAGGTAGCTAGAATGCTAAGGGAAACAGTGACAACTCAAAATAGTGTCACTTACTCTCTAGTAAAAAATTAAAGCAGGCCTGCTTCCTCTCTTGAAGTTGTGTTTTTAAGTAAAAGAAGTCATATTTTTCCCCAACTGCAGACTACATACTTCTAACACTCCCCTGTGCAGGCACTAGCAGTAAGAGTATTTCAGAAACAAAACCAGAACTTTGATTCAGTGCACAATTAAACAGGGAGAAGGAGGTAACCTGTTATCCCATAGATGAGACCTCAGGTACCCAAGAATTCATACTAGTAGAAAAGAAGCAACAATAACGTTGCCACAGGAGATGTGGTATAGACTTAGATCAACATAATGGACAGTAAAACTGTCTCCAGAATATCTGAAGAGCCTGTTTTCTAGTAAAATGCTTGCTAATTTTGAAAATATGGAAATTTACTGCACTGATTACTGCATTTCCTCACCTTCTAGGCATATAATTGTCTCTCCTTTTCTTTGTAAACTCATCTAGAATGATGTATTTGTTATAAGCCAAAAGCTCAAGTTCAGAGCGTTTACAAGATAAACTTTAAACCAGAACCATCATCAGAAAAGAAATACAACTATGAAGGTAAAATGGGAACAGAGATACAAAAAGCTTAACATATGCATTGTGACTCTGACCTCACTAAGGCAAATGTATCACTAATTCAATGGCAGTTAGAGACCAACAAGTATGTATCCATATTAAGCTTACCATGAAATAGAGAGAAAATAATGCAGTATTTTACAAGGGAGCAATGTAGCAGATATTAGAGTTAGAAATTCTTGACAAAGAAATCTTCAGTTCAGATAGACTGGACTTACTGAAATACAACTGCTACCTAAATGAATCCAAGCACTGGGTGTATATAAAAAAAGATGGAATTTTATATAAATAACGGAACTGGAAAACTACTTGTACTTTAATACATACACATTTCAATTCAAAAGTGCAAGTATTTTAAAACCTAAGGAGAACACTGAAAATTTTCACAAAAACTCATTTTTGTGCAGATACTTAGTTTTAAATATTACAGCTGTTCTACAAAAAAAGTTAAATTTTAAAGACATTCATAATTGTTAACTCCCACATCCATATCAAGCACTTTATATTTAACTAAATCAACAAAATAACACAAGCTTAAAAACTGCATTAAATTCCATTTTCAGTGAGCCCTTCACTTGAGATACTGAAGAAGACAAGATCCCAAGTTCTAAGTGAAGAATACTCCTCCAACTCGCTCCCAAATTATACAGGAAAATCTGGAAGCTATCAAAAATGTGTATATATGTAACTACTGCTGAAAAAAATAAGCATCATAAATACTTAAACTGAGAATGACAATTACATGATAAAAATGTTCTCATGTGAAATTGCTAACAACTACAAGCCTTATCCATCATTTTTACTTCTATCAAAGGACATTTATAGTTTATCCATTTTGAATAGAAAGCTTTTAAAACTTGTCTGAAGTGCTTTTTTTTTTTGAAGTTCCACCAGCTGTTTAATAAGACAAAAACATTTTTGTTAGAAGAATAATATTGTATATAACTTTGATGAGGTATCAAAAACCCACAAAACCTTAAAAGTGTTCATTTTTTATGATATGCCCTAGGACTACATGGATTTAAGTGTTTTTATAAAAAAGACTACCATAACAATAAAAGAGGAGTAATTTGATGGTTTATTTACTCGTTATAACCTTTAGAAAGTGTCAAGCCTTCTTTAAAGTGTTTGCTTCAGGCTGTAGTTTTACAAGATGGGCTGTGGATTGGTCAAGCCCCCTCGATTCTTGACCCTGAACAGATTTAGGAACAGAGTACAGCTGGCTCATGTCCAGGCAGACAAAACTGCTGCTAGGTACTTTTATTATCTTTTTCAAACTCATAATATACCTCCTACAAAATTGCACATCCAATTTGTCAGGCAGCTCAATCAAATAGTACTCATAGAAACTACAGTTTCTGATTGTTTCATACCATCATTAGAATACCTTTTATGAACTAAACACTCCTGTACAACTTATAGTTGACCACATGGATATTCTTCCAATGTTTTGTTCCCAGGACAAATGTTAAATGCAGTGAAAATAACAGCTTTATTCTAACTTTAGTTCCCAATACAACATTTTTGGATCCTAATAGTTACCACAATTAATCAAAACTTTTAGTAACCACATTATCAGAATTTACACTTAAAACGTTCCTTTTCCAGAAGCAGAGAAACAGAAATGTATACCGACCACCTTTTTTTCTTTGGAAATCTTTTATTGCTCTGTCCTTGATTCTACTGCATAGCCTGCAATTGCTCTGTATTTAAATAAATTCCATCAAAATCTATTCATTTAAATGCTTGCATTGATACTTACAATGCTCTTCTTCCAATTTCAAATAATTAGCTTCTAATCAAAAGCCATTTATTTGTTAACACAGAAGTAATAAACTAATACACTTACTGAATAAAAATATTGTGTATGTCACAGCCATGAGATCCATAAACTCTAGTAGTTTATTCTTTTATATCCACATGCTTACGTATTTTTCTTTTAAAAATATTCAGTTTTCCTTGTCTTCATAATTTTGCTTAAAAGTACCCTAAAATTTACACTTATGCAAAAAAATTTAGCCATAAATCTCTTAGGATTTCTGGTTCTGTTTCTCTGTGCTACTAGTGTCCTGATTGCTGACTTCTAGATAACACACAAAAAAGTTTCAACAACTTCCTTCACTTAATATCTCAAAAAGCAGCTTGGCTTTTGGACTCAAATGACATTTCCAAATAGCAACCTTATACTCAGCTTTCAATTTTCATCTCAGTACTGAAACTCCATTTGTCCATTTTATCAGGGAAACACTACTAGTAGATGAGGTAGCTCTGCACAGTTATGTACAACCCTTCCGTTCTGGAACAGACTATATGCGCTATATAGTGCCACGCTGTGTAGTGCAAACCCCTCGACAGTTGCCAGAAAGCAAAAAGTACATTTTAGGAATGAGAAAGAGTAGTTAAGCATGAGTAAAGATCCTTAATGTCCTTCCTCTAAGAAAACAGGGAAATAGTTCACTGTGCTGAAGAATCTAGATTAGAGAAACCAAAGCCATAGCAAAGGCAGAGCAATAGGAATTGAGACAAACTTGCTCAAATCTATATGAAACGTAGAGCATATACAGCTCCTGCAACACTAGGGTGAGCTACAGTTTCTGAGAACAGCAACCAGAAAAAAAAAAACCACAAGGTGAGCTGTTGAGAGTCATAATGTCAGCATCATGATAACAGACATGAGTCAGAATTTGTCTCTTTTAGAAATTACAAGGGTATTTACTTACTTGCTTTTTCAACGACTGCTCACTGGACATCAGCATTAAAGCAGGTCTAATTTATATCAAAAGAGAAAAAGAAGACAGAAAGGGACAGATTCTAGGAAAAACAGGGAAAGGAAAGAGGGGAAAAAAGCATTAAGGGCAGGGAAGGAGGCTAAGGTCAATAATAGCAGAATGGTAGGGCCAACTTGTTTTTAAAGAATATTCCTATCCACAACATGGAAGTGATTCCAGAAGCGTTGAGACGCCACATTCCTGTGCTGTCAGCACAGGTAGGAAATTCCTTGGCAAATTAGACATTCTTGCTTCTGGTTGCCAGTCCTAATACTACCTGCTATGTCAACATGCTCCTTTGGCTCAAGTAAAGGAAAAGTTTTATATTGTGCTTGTTAGTAAACAGGATAACTATCAGTAACATCAAGTCAATATGGATCCAATTTTTAAAATCTGGGGGTGGGAGTGGAGGTGGTGTTCCAGGATTCTAGAAGGAAGTATTTAAAGAATCCTATATTAAAATATTTAATACAGAAAATACTTTTATGGGTAAACTTAATGTTGTTTGCAACTTTGATGTTCCTTAATAAAACATGGTGGGTATTTTATGGTAAAAATGGTAAATTTTACCAATAATTTTACAAAAACATTACCAAAAAATATGGCAAAAAATTACCCTGTGAAAAATGTAACCAAATTTGAGAGCTGGAAAAAATGTTTCTTAAAAAAATATTTTAGTTAAAAGATTAGCACTGCCAAGTTATATCTGGATCATATCTGGATCTTTGCAGCTTTTACAAAACAGATAGGTATGAAATCTGATACACTCAAGATCCAAATGACAGAACCTCTGGCACTAGGCAGACTTTGTGACGTTCCAGTGGATAGCAGAAAGATCCTAACAGGTATTTGTTTTAAGGTATGGAAACAGGTCACTGAAACTTACCCTTTGCACTGAATTAAAAACATTAGTGAAGTTTTAAAAATCATTACTAATATTTATCTTTTTTGTGTTAAGCCAATTAACACCTAAACTGCTTCAGCTGCTACTAAAAATACCCATATCCCCAGAATAATGTAGAATGTAGAAGTAATGAAGAATTTCCTTGATTTCTCATTTTTACATGTTATTCTGGCTAGGCACCTTTTTTTTCTATCTAGGACAAGAAAGAAAATATTTCAACACACTATATCTGCTTTCTTGTAAACATGATTCTTAAACCTAATATCAGCTATCCTATATCCTATATACTTCAGAAAGTATTACAGACTTCCAATTTGACCTACTATGCTGCAACTTGTCAAAATTGATTCTATTTATCCCTTGAGAAAAGGAATACCTCTTATTGCTAAACAAAAAGAACTCATCTGATTGCAGAGCAAGGCTGACAGACATTGGAATAAAGTGAATGGGATATCCACCACAAAAGAATCACTGGGTTGTTTGGTGTTTGAGTGAGAAAGCTAACCTGGGGGAAAAAAAATCAAATTATTGGAGTGTGAAGTAATTTCTGGAGGGAGGAGAAAGAATAATATTTTTTTAAGCTTTTAATTATACATGTTCATATTATATCAATTAAGAGCAAAAACTCTATTAACAGCCAAAAGAAACTGAGAAGCTGTATCAAATATAACGATTTAAGCAATGTATTCTCCAGAGTAAACATGCACAGCTACCATTAATTGGGATTTCATTTGTAAAATAGCAAAACCATCAATTATTATGAGCAACTCCTCTATATTATTTTTATTTTGAGAGTTTAGCTACAGCTGTATGTTTAACAAAGAAAAGTGAGAAACAGATGCTTTGAAGGAACTCAATGCATACTTAGAAAAATGAAATTTCTACTTTAAAATAGTATCTTGTGGTACCAAGTATGGATTTTGTCTAAATATTTTAATATTGTTCGCATTAAATTTTCCCCTGTCTCGCGACACACAGGTAATTTCATCTGCACATTTGTTTATATTAATTTGCATTTATGCTGCAACTACTCAAGGCAATTTACTAAAAACTCAAAACATGTGATAGTTCCTGACCTGAAGAAACTCCTGTCTAAGTGACATGCAAGACCAGCAATGGGAAGAAAAACAGAAGCAAACAGAGGTAAAACATCTTGCCTAAGGTCAAGCCACAGGTCAAAGAGAATTGAGAGTAACATCCACTTAGGTGGCTATACAACCTCCATGAGGCTATCAGTCTACTGTGAGCCTCAAAAGAAACTTGGAAAGGAAGCAGCAAAAGTAGTAAGAAACTAGCAGAACTTTAACTTTTATTTCACTTTCTTATGCAGCAGATGATACAGTTTAAGCCAATGTGTTTCATTCCTGTCCATGGAAAAACTACCACAGTGAAGACAAGCATTGTAATTCTGAGTTAGCACTCAGAATTTTGGTCTATCTTTTTCTCACTGCTCATTATAATTTTACAAAATAACTTCAAGTTGTTTGAATTTGTAAGAGATTGACAACTAAAACTGTGACAGGATATTGTTGTTTTGGTTTGGGTTTTTTTCCTTTAAGCAAAAACATCCATTGAGAGTTTATTTAAAAGTTGAAAATAGATGGCACTAAGCACAGCCATATTCTTCTATAACCCTTGCTTGTTCAAAATATTAATATTAAATACTCCAAATTTCAATCACACTAAGCAAGCAGACTTGAATCAATTGTTGAAGCAAAGCAAATATCAAAAACACATTCAGGGATGCTTTAAGCTGTGAAAAGCTTAACTTTTTAAATTTAAATTTCCAATTACAAACAGGTAAATAGTTTGGGTCTTTTTTAGGGTGAAGGAAGACATGGATGTTTTAGAAATTTAGGGACACATCTTAACTATGGAACTGGCTCTTAACATTAGCATCAATTCCTCACCCTCCTGAGGCAACTCTTTATAAAATCCCAGTCACTCTTATAGTACAGCACATGAAACAGACAAACTGAAAAAATCCCAAAAGATGAAAGTTCATGGCATTCTACAAACATTTTAGGCTCTGACCAAGTGCATTAAAAATGTAAAGTTAATTTAACCATGTAAATGGAATTCAGCTAACAGATCTTATAAGGAAAAGCATGCCTCAATTATTATTGTAAAAAGTTAAATTCTTTAGTCTTTACATTTTAAAACACAATAGTTAGAGTAGATTAAACACTGACCATTGCAACAAAACCCTAGGGATCAGACCCTGGAGAATTTCAACAATATTGCACCAAGAAAGTAGGATTATGCAGGGCTTTTTTTTAATGGCAATCATTATTTTGTTTATGGTTTTTAAAGAGAGGATTATAGCATTCAACTTAGATCAAAATGAGCATAAATCAAACATGTAATGAATACTAATATTTTTTAAGTAACAATGCACATGTTTTAAATAGGTCAAATTCATCAAATGCAAAAAGATAATACTTTAGGTCTTTCAAAATGTAATGGTTGAGAAACACTAAGGGGAGAAATAGAAACAAATGTTTACATACATACAACTGAAAAAGTGACCACAGAAAAATTACAGCTGCCTTCAACATCACAGCAACAGTTTTACCTTCGTACTACACGATGATTCAACTCATATTTCAAAGATCCAACCCCACTACTCAATATGATATTATTGCAGAGATCTAGCTTAATAGGTTAGTAATTTTAAAATGGTGAAATAAAGTAGATTTGGTTATCACAGCAGCTCTTTGCTCTCTTAGATAATTCTGAAAAGCACAATGAATCAGGCAAAAATAAGTGAAAATCACTGCTCTTCTGGCAAACGGTAAATCAATCTATGAAGTGAGAAAGACTTAGGGACTTACCAATGACTTGTATTCTCTTTCTTACCCTTTCATATCAAAGTCTCCTCTTAAAGAGAAAAACTACCGTGAAACACAAAAATTAAATGTAGATCATTTTTGCCAATAGTCTAGTAATTAACTGTAGAATCACAGAAGCTTAAGGGTTGGAAGGGACCTCAAAAGATCATCTAGAACGTTATTACAAGAAAAACAAATTCATTTCCCTGCAACTGTTTTTTATATAAATGTCTCTGTAGACAGCACAAATACAAACACTGCCTTAATATTTTTAAACAAAATCCTGGTTGGTGAAC
The DNA here is from genome assembly GCA_013401255.1 of Urocolius indicus. Lineage (NCBI taxonomy): Eukaryota > Metazoa > Chordata > Aves > Coliiformes > Coliidae > Urocolius > Urocolius indicus. Next base: position 711,644 of record WBNH01004176.1, on the reverse strand, counting down.
CACCTAATACAGTATGAAGTTTAACCACATTTATGCAGCATTTTCTATGACTACATAGAAGGATACAGAAACAACACAGAAATATAAGGAACAGGATAAATGTATTTACCCTTCTTATACGTAATTCTTCTATTGCCTCCAATAAACTTGTTTTAAAGTCTAACAGTCGAATGGAAAGTAACGTCTCTGACGGACTTTGAAGAGTAGAGTCAAGTGCCTGTGATTTGAAGTCTTCATCCATCCTTTGAACTTGCTTCTGTAAAACAAAAATGTGTCTTTCCTCTCCAGTTTATTTATTATTATTTACAAGAATATTCAAACTCCGAAACTTGCAAATATGGAAGCAAATTACTTTTGCAAAGAGCAGAACTACTACTAATAGCCATTAAGCATTTAACAATAGTTTTATTTCAAACTATTGTGCAATATTTTAAAAGAAAACAAAGAGGTTTATCATTAACACACCACATTCATTTGGTTTTCCTCTTTTTTTTTTGGTTTATTTTTAATTTTAAACAAAGCTTGTGATAAGCATGAAAAACGCACTAGTACGAGGTTGGGTTTTTTTCCCAGAGGCACTGTCTGCACTGGCATGAAGGTTCTGCAACTAACACATCAGGCAATGAAAAAGTAACTACTTATCTTCAAGATTTCAAAAATCACAAGAAGGGCTCAATTTTAAAGCAGACTTTCAGACTGGCTTGAAATTATAAACTCAAGGTAATATTCGCCGTTTCTGCTTCTGAATTTTAACAGGAATTTTTTTTTGTTCTGTTCCCACAAAATCAAGTATCAAAACATTTACTCTAAGGTAGCTACATCAACTGTTGTCAAGCAAGAAGTCATGCTAAGGAAAGACTCATGTCTCTTTGTACAAACAAAATATGTTAGTGACATCAAAGATAATTACGACTATTGGATGTACAAAAAGATAACAACTGCATATATTTAAGCTGTACTTCCAAGGTTATATATTTTTTTTAATACTTGCAAGTAAATTTCTACCAGTCCACTCGAATACACAATGCTATCCCTTCCCAGAGAGAGCTCATGTGTATTTCTGGACTAAGAATTAAAGAGGTAGGAGTAGAGCATAGGAATTACGACTGACCTGGCCATTTCTGCATTAAGAACAGAGACCTGGTCTGTATCGTGGGGCCATAAGAACTACAAATCAGGGCTCACCACTTTTTCTGCTGTTGTCCAAATAAAACTCTCACATAGATCAAATTTAAGCTGCTTGGTGATGGATACAGATTGATTCCCAGCTTAGTTGCCCCACTACAAGATCCCCAAGTCACAGAAACAATGTTTTTTCTAAAAACAGAAAAGTCAGGCTCATTTTTGTCTTCCATTTTTAAAACGTATGACTAGTACTGAATTGTTCAATATGAAATACTTACATAAGTTCTTTTGTTAGTGTCAGAATGTGTATGTTTGAAGGATTTCTGAAGAGGTGGTAAATGAAATTGTGAATAAGAACCTCCTACAAACACATATCTCAGGCAACAAATCTGCTGTGTCAACATGTCAACATGAGTCAGGTATCGTACTGAAAATGTCTACACATTTTAGAAACAGTTTAGGCCTCGATTGTTCATAGTTTGTTTGGGTTTAGGTTTTTTGTGGGGTTTTTGTTTTGTTTTTTGGAGGGTGTCTTTTTTTCATTTTTGTTTTCAGCAGGGGGTATTTATTTTTAAAGTAAAGCATTAGGATTTAAAAACTACTTTTTTTAGCCAAAGAATTTAGAATTGATGAAGTCAAACTCTCACAAAAGCACATTAAAAAATTAGTTTCTATAAAAAAAAAACAATAAAAATAACAATTAATAAAAATGCTTAAATTGTGCACAACAGATTCTACACAGAGTAATTTCATTTCACTTTTAATCATGCTACATTCAAATCTGAACCGTTAGATTGTGCAACTATAAAGTTAAGACACAATGCTCTAATTCTATTGTTGTCAGGTGACTTTACAGGTTCAGAGTTGGGAGGTTCTATAGTGATCATTTTCTACATGATAGTGCTGTTACCAAATGGAGAATCCCGATAGCTTGTGTTAAGGGGGAAAAAAATGATTCCTTGTGAAAAATTTGACACAGAAAAAGGATGGTCTAACTCCTGCAAAGGTAGGTGCACTTGAAGAAGTGCATTTCAGTTATGAAATAATTTCTATTCAAGTCAAACAATAGAAGAATGTGTATTAACTGACACACACAGGCACTTACGTTTTTCCTCACCATCACAGAAGCAATCTGAGAATTATTTTCTCAGGGGGATATTTTCAAACCAATGCTATACTCTAAGGGATGGAAGAAAATGGGCCTCAGGCATCCATGGGCTTTCTATCAGCTCACTGGTCTCAGCAGGAGCACTTGACAAATAAGACTTTGCCTCCCTAATGCAGTGAGTAAGGATAAAGGCTTTTCTGAGTGAAGCTCATCGAGTCTTCATCCATCCCTTCATTGTGAAAGTACTGTTTTCTCACGGGCAATTTGTACTCAGACTGCTTTTTCCAAGACTGACAGAAAATGCTGCACAGCCTACTGTTGAAAACTGCAAGGTACAGTACATGTTATACATGCTCCCTCTCGTCCTCCTTTATGTTGAGTGCAAGACACCTCTGTGGTTGCTGCAACCACAGAGAGATCAAATAACTTAATTATCCACCACACAGTTTATACTACACGGGAATAAAACAAAACTCTACAAAATATAAAGTTACAAAATACTTTGAAACATCCACCATACTGATAAAATGCCTACTTTTGATATCACACATTGATACAACTGTAGNATTTCTGGACTAAGAATTAAAGAGGTAGGAGTAGAGCATAGGAATTACGACTGACCTGGCCATTTCTGCATTAAGAACAGAGACCTGGTCTGTATCGTGGGGCCATAAGAACTACAAATCAGGGCTCACCACTTTTTCTGCTGTTGTCCAAATAAAACTCTCACATAGATCAAATTTAAGCTGCTTGGTGATGGATACAGATTGATTCCCAGCTTAGTTGCCCCACTACAAGATCCCCAAGTCACCGAAACAATGTTTTTTCTAAAAACAGAAAAGTCAGGCTCATTTTTGTCTTCCATTTTTAAAACGTATGACTAGTACTGAATTGTTCAATATGAAATACTTACATAAGTTCTTTTGTTAGTGTCAGAATGTGTATGTTTGAAAGATTTCTGAAGAGGTGGTAAATGAAATTGTGAATAAGAACCTCCTACAAACACATATCTCAGGCAACAAATCTGCTGTGTCAACATGTCAACATGAGTCAGGTATCGTACTGAAAATGTCTACACATTTTAGAAACAGTTTAGGCCTCGATTGTTCATAGTTTGTTTGGGTTTAGGTTTTTTGTGGGGTTTTTGTTTTGTTTTTTGGAGGGTGTCTTTTTTTCATTTTTGTTTTCAGCAGGGGGTATTTATTTTTAAAGTAAAGCATTAGGATTTAAAAACTACTTTTTTTAGCCAAAGAATTTAGAATTGATGAAGTCAAACTCTCACAAAAGCACATTAAAAAATTAGTTTCTATAAAAAAAAAACAATAAAAATAACAATTAATAAAAATGCTTAAATTGTGCACAACAGATTCTACACAGAGTAATTTCATTTCACTTTTAATCATGCTACATTCAAATCTGAACCGTTAGATTGTGCAACTATAAAGTTAAGACACAATGCTCTAATTCTATTGTTGTCAGGTGACTTTACAGGTTCAGAGTTGGGAGGTTCTATAGTGATCATTTTCTACATGATAGTGCTGTTACCAAATGGAGAATCCCGATAGCTTGTGTTAAGGGGGAAAAAAATGATTCCTTGTGAAAAATTTGACACAGAAAAAGGATGGTCTAACTCCTGCAAAGGTAGGTGCACTTGAAGAAGTGCATTTCAGTTATGAAATAATTTCTATTCAAGTCAAACAATAGAAGAATGTGTATTAACTGACACACACAGGCACTTACGTTTTTCCTCACCATCACAGAAGCAATCTGAGAATTATTTTCTCAGGGGGATATTTTCAAACCAATGCTATACTCTAAGGGATGGAAGAAAATGGGCCTCAGGCATCCATGGGCTTTCTATCAGCTCACTGGTCTCAGCAGGAGCACTTGACAAATAAGACTTTGCCTCCCTAATGCAGTGAGTAAGGATAAAGGCTTTTCTGAGTGAAGCTCATCGAGTCTTCATCCATCCCTTCATTGTGAAAGTACTGTTTTCTCACGGGCAATTTGTACTCAGACTGCTTTTTCCAAGACTGACAGAAAATGCTGCACAGCCTACTGTTGAAAACTGCAAGGTACAGTACATGTTATACATGCTCCCTCTCGTCCTCCTTTATGTTGAGTGCAAGACACCTCTGTGGTTGCTGCAACCACAGAGAGATCAAATAACTTATCTACCACACAGTTTATACTACACGGGAATAAAACAAAACTCTACAAAATATAAAGTTACAAAATACTTTGAAACATCCACCATACTGATAAAATGCCTACTTTTGATATCACACATTGATACAACTGTAGAGGTACTGGAAAGATGATAACTAATAAATATTTTTTGACACAGGAAATAAAAAAATAATCTTGTCTAATCAA
>WBNH01004176.1:667035-704535 GCA_013401255.1 Urocolius indicus | reverse complement strand
ACAAATCAAACAAAGCAAATAACTTATGCACTTCATAAATGCAGATTCTAGGAAGGAAGCACTATGCTCTAGCAAACAATTTCTTTCCTAGAAGGGAATCCACCATGCATCTCATTCTCCTTTACAGTTTTGCTAAAATAATTACTTTATCTGCTCATTGTCATCTGTTCTCATGACAATCTCCGAAACATTACAGCATCATACTGAAAAAAAAGGTATTTCCTTCAGAGTCTTATAAAACTTTAGAAGTTACTGAATTTTTAGACAATGACAAACTTTTCAGTTTTCAAAAGTGTACTGCCAATCTCATAAGATAATTTCTTTCTAAAAGCTAAGATTAATATATGTGTCGTGGTTTTCATTTACAAAAAATTATGTTCTTCTTCAAAACATAATATCAAGACCTGGACTCTTTAAAAAGGCTCAAAACTAGAAGATGATAAAAATCTAATTTTCATATGTTTTGTAGTCATATCATCTTAAATGAAAAATCGTTTAGAGGAGGGACTAGGCTGACTTGTGGTTTTTTGAATGCAAAAGACTATGATTTACTGGAATTCTACAGTAAATCAGGAAGTATTCTCAATGCAAAATACTTAAAGGACTATTTTATACTATATTTCTTTCTAAATAAATATTGATTTATACTAAAATTCCACTGAATCTTCTTTTATCCATACATTACTAAAAATGTTTGATGAGCATACACTTAATGTAAGAATGGCTGCTCCAAGTCAGGCAAAGGGTCCTTCTACGTCATTGTTTCACCAATAACAAACAAAAATCCAGTTATAAATTTCCTCTACTAAATGAAAGTGAACAGTAATTCTCCTTGATGATGCAATTACAGGATTTTTAAATTATATTTGAATTATATGTCACTTTTTATAATGCAAGATTCAATCACAGCATTTCCATCACCATGCCAACTCTGTTGTGACAATACACCTTTGAAATTGGTGGGCTCATGCTGCTTCTTCAAAACTTTTCTGGAAAATACTTTTTTTTGTCCCTTTACTGATAAATCAATAATACTTTGCCATATCTACTCTCTTACTAAGCAGCTCTATCTACTCTTTTTCATTCTGTTTTATAAAGTTAGAGGTTACACTTTTACTAGTTTACTTTAACAAAACAGGACAGAATTGTCTAGAGGGCTGACAACAGAAATTCTGAAAGAGACAATGAATATAATATAAACCCTGTTCCTAAAGAAAGCACAAATGCTGTTCTTTGCTGCTCTAAGAGCTGAAGACTTAAAATAACTGATTTAATCCATGCAGTAGATGTCCTACAATTTAGCACATTTTATCTGAGGAACTGATTTGTGAATCTGCTATTATTTCTTATTTTCCAAAGACAAAATAATCTGAGACATCTAGCTACTTTCCAAAGTTTTGGGTTTTAATAAAACTGTGGGGAAAGTATGTGACAAAGAACTGTCAGCTGTTAGAATTTTCAGGTTTTATTGGTCAAGAAGCAATGAGTCTGGATTATTTGTTCCTCTCATTTGCCTAATTTGTTTTGGGCTTTTTCTTCCCCACATTAACAACTCTGATTCAACATGTTAGTGAAGCTATTGTTAAATAATACAGGTGAGTCATTATAAAATATGGTGATATAGCTAACATCTTTATCTCTGATTCAAATCCACCTAAATGTATGTACCATATGTATCCTCATCATATAACAACAAAAAAATGAAGGAAAGATGAACATCACATTCCAAAGAAGACTAAATTAGTGACCCAGCAAATACACAAGTAAGCCCTTCTTTCAATCTGTAAAACTTGATTTTGATGTGATAATAGCTGTTCCCAGCAATTATCACAGTGCTTCAATTAAGCCTTTTAGATTATAATCCAGTAAAGATTACCCTAACCATCAGTAAACACAACTTGAAGAATGAAGTTTTAAAGTGTGTTTTGTCAGTCACTCTAAAGGCTGTATTAGCTACCTGCTGAATTCTGGATGACATTTAAGAGATTGGAGCTACTTGTTCAAGTACTACATTGCTTGGGATCTCTATTTTCTCCCATTACAAGAGGTCTCCTTTAAGTAATTTGAGTTCTTTTGATGAAAATGTATAATCATTCACAAATTAGTCAGTCTAGGCATTTCCCCAGACCAGGTGATTTAAAATTTCCATATAATCTAAGATGGTTATAGTAGGTCTAACAAACATAGAAAAACATTTTCATTATACTTCACCTTCTGTAATCAAAACTAATTATATAGTGTATTTTATAGGATTAAATTCTCCATAATTTTCACTCCTAATACTTTTCCAGATTTAGTCAGCGTCCTTTTACCTACTAGTACAGAGAAATTAATTGTTCAAGGGATTAATAGAATCCAGGTTTACCCAAATTTTACAGGTGCAGAAAAAATCTACGTGTTGGAGTCGAGCAGTTGACCTTCGTTTCAAACCCCATGCTGCCACCTAGTCGACAACCTAATGAACTATGCTGTCCTTTTACTTGATGCACTGCAATTACAGCTACCGTCATGGAATAAAAATGAAATCCAAAATCTCCCAAAAACATGTTTGTGCAAGCAGTGAGGTATCAGAAGCAGCGAGAACTCCAACCTACTTCCTTGTCAGCAGAAGTACTCTGGCAGTACAAAGCAAGCAGCAACTGTAGTTTTCAGTACTCATTTGCAATATGTCACTCCCTTGCTGCAAAAAGCAGATGTATTCTGGTAGCATTCCAATGCAGTAGTTGCTACTTGTTTGTAGTTATAGTTGTGAAATAAGTACACCGAGTGCAAAACAAGAAAATAATTTGACTTAGTACTATCAAGTAAGGGATAAATAAAAAATAATATAATATTAACATTAAGCACATTCACGCTAAGAAATGTATTGTAGAAAACCATACCCACATGTAAGAAACCTAAAGATTTGTGAAATTTAGTTTTATCAATGAAAGAAGGCTATCTGCTAGAGAAGCATCATTCAGAACCACGTTGAGCTGTGGAGTGTTTCTTACATGACAGTCTCATTAAGGAGAATAAATTGCTCTCTTAGCTAAACCTAATCCAAAAGATTAGGGGCATGGCAGCAGGAGGAGCAAACACAATTTCTTGTGTCAGCAAGTTCTGACACTACTGATATTTTACTTCTTTCCAACATCTTGGAAAAATCTATTTTACATTCAGAGGAACTCATTTGCCTAAAGGCTGGATTGCCTCTCTCCCCCCTCCCCCTTTCAAATGTGCCTGACAAGAAGTACTATTTTTCCCCTGCAAACCCTTCTTCAACATTATTGACATTACTATTAAATGTTTTGAGATCCCTATGGTAAAGCTTCAAAACTTTGGTAAATAACTCAGTGATGCATAATATAAGAAAACAGTTTCTTTTTTTTTCCAGAGCATCATAGATTGTCAATATTAGCAAACAAAAGTTCCTGTCTTGTCAGTAGAACAATTTCCTAATCCTACATATGTCCATCCTGCTGCAGGTTAGTGTAAGGATGTCTCTGCAGCACCGGGTTTGGAACAGCTCCCATAGGAGGTCAGGAACGGCAGGAGACCACAAGGAGCCTTGTGCCAGGACACTGTCTTCTCCCAATGTTATAGCATCCCCAAAACAGAAGAGACTGCAGACCAGACAGATTATGCTTCCCTCTCTTTGAGTACCCAGTCTAACACATGGTCAACAGGTATAAGATTTTTGCAGAACAGCAGACAAAAGCATGTTTCTGTAAAGATGCATTAGAAGACAGTAATTACATGGCATAGTGATAAAAACATGAATACAAAAGATGTAAAAAACCAAAACAGCTATTATTGTAAGATGGAACATAAATATGCTGAAGACAGTACTTTTAGGGCTTTTTTCATGTTAGTCTTTACCATGAACACAAGAGACAATGTGACCAAGATATTACTAGAAATAACTCAGTAAATACAGATGTCTTACTGTTTGTTCAAACTCCTAAGTGAAAGACAATATTTAAACTTTCTACTGAGGATAAACTGTGCAACTTGAAGCACTCTACTGTTGGCTACACATGTAGTTATCTTTTTCAGCTAAAAATTATCACCATGGTCACAGCAACATGGAAGTGGCACTGAGATGTCAGAGAAAACTAAACCAGAAAGACACTCTGGTTTCAAACCAGGAACGTTTTTCGGTAGTTACCTTTAGGCTGAAACACACTGGTGGTGAGACACAAGCAATGTAATAAGCTTGAAATAAAGCAAAGTAACAGTATATGTGCAAGGAGACACACACAGGATAACGAGGATAAACTCTTGTGTGCTTTTTTCCCCATTTGGATTCAGAACAAACTTGGAAAAGGTGGCACTGACAGAAAAGATGCACCAGGTTCCCTCACAGATTTGTGGCACGGTGAAACTGTTCTCATGCTGAGAGACAAGCAGCCTGGCTAGAAGTTTAAGACTTTGGACGGAGCATTGCATAAACAAATCATATGAAAAGCAAGAGACGAACTCCTACACGATAAAAATGAGGACAGACACCACTCTCTCCAGGACAGGCCCAAGACTATTAACAGCACTGTGGCTTCCCAGGCCCAGCTGGAACAAATCGTGACCCCAAAGCAATCATGTTTTCCCCCAACTCTACTCTCAGGTTATTCTCTGGGCAGCGCCTGGCTGACCCCGTTCTTCGAGCGGCGACCCGCGCTCCCCACTGCCCCTTCCCCGGCCCCCGCGTTCCCGGCCACGGCCGCGCTCGCGCTGCGGGGCGGGGCGGGGCGGGTGCTCTCCTCAGGGGGCCGGAGCCCGCCGCTCCCTCCCCCGCTGCCGACGGGGCACGCTAGCACACGTTGCTAATACGGGGAAATCGGCTTTGTTAGCAATACAGGAGAGCAGGACGTTTCGCCCTTTTCAGTCCTAAATACAAACCTCCCTGGAAGCGAGCTGTAGTTCTGAGCCCTCGCGCCCTGCCCGGACCCGAACGCTACCGCCCTCGCACAAGGATCCCCCTGAAGGAAAGGAGAGCAGCAGAAACGAGGCTTTATGCTTGGCACACTCGTAACACACCACAATCCAGAAATGCAGTTAACATACCCTCAGATCCTGTACTCTGCCCTCTAGCGTCACCACGGTTAAACTAATTTTACAAGTGAACGGGACGCAGATCATCATTTGTTTTTCAAAGGCATATTGGGTACTTTTCTCCCCCTCATCTCATACAGCCGGCTGCGTATCTCTGAAGTGGGTAAATGCCACAAGTTTGTACTACTTTTCTCTACAGGTTTTTTTTGGCACACAGTAAGTTAGATTTACCTATTTGATTTTGTTTAAACCATAACAATATTATTTAACAGCCAGTTAAAGCACACACAACACTAAGAAGGTGATCTGACTTTTGGGAGGTATACAGTCCAAGTTTGTTGGAACATGCATGAAAAAGAAAATGTGTCATATCAAAATCAACATTTCTAACCATTCAGGTTTAAAAAAAAAAAAAAAACCCACCTGAAATAATATGTGTTTGGTATTAAAAAGATAAGCAGAATGATGATGCTCAGAACTATACTCAGTCAAAAAAAAAACCTCATCAAAAACTTTGTTTTCTTAGCTAGGCACTCTATCCCAAAGCAATATTCTTAGGAAGGCCCATTTCAGTTAATACTGGAAACCTGCAATGACACAGATCCTTCTGATCAGAGGCTGATAGGCTTCCTATGACTATGCAACAGTGATTCTCCTTTCTAACGCAATGATCAAGCTAGTCCTCATTAATCTTACCAGGTGCCACTTTAGTCATGCTCATGAGTCAGAGTGATGGGGATTTTATCTATCACAAATGGATCTTTACAGACGTATTACTACAGAAATCCTCAGCTAACACATACAAGGTTTAAACTAGTGGTACAAGGTTTAAACTAGTGGAACAGCTGAGCAGTTGGTGGTTGAGAATGTATTTTCCTCATAGGTTTTCATGGCTGTTTTGGAGCACTGGATGACTAAAGGAAATCTACAGTTGGAATATATTATCTGTTCAGGAAGATCTGACTGGGAGTTTTCACTTTTCAATGAATTTGACCTTTTATTTACACAAATACTTAGTTTAACCTCCAACTGCAAAATCTTATGTATTTAGAACTCAATCCTGCTCTCACTCCCATTGACTTCAAGATATAAAGAGATGGATAACAAAAGCACATAGCATGTTAAATACAATTGGATTATTTAAAGATCAGATAATAAATGTCCCATTCTGCTTTGATGTTTCCATAGAAAATGGTAAGAGAAGTAAAACTGAAAATACTGTATCTAGCAAATTTTTTTAATAGCATTACATAAAGAACCACCAGAACATTTTAAACAATTTCACTAAAAACACCTTCAAAATTGTATGCTGTTATTTGTTACTTATGTATTAATCGTGGTCTCAGTTTATAACTATTAACTAAGTAGTTCTCTGCAAAACTTGACATTCATTTTTATACTTATCTTGTATCAATAATAAATCAAGGCTGAACGGCAGCATGGAAAAACAACAGGTATGAGAGCAAAAAAGGGATACAAAGCCATATAACCTAGGCAAAGCATGACAGGAGTATAATGTGAAAAGGAGCACTATAGTGAAAAGATATGCAGGAACTTGTTTATCCAGGATTTACATTCACATGGAACATAAGCCGAAGTCGCCTAATAACTGGCTATTAGGGTCTATTACTTTTGCTTTATCAAACTTGAAAGAGACAAAAAGAAATGAGATAATGATCATGAGAAATAAATAGGTTTCCAGGAACTATTTCATTTCCTGGACAAGACAAGTAGAAAAATATAAGCAACTTGCAGAAATGTATGTCCTATCTTAAGAGAAAACCAAGCACAAATTTGAAGGTAATATAGGAACCCTTTTCCTCTTTGTACTAAAATTAAAATATGAATGTACCAAAAAATTATTTGGTTTTGATTGAAGATTGGTTGCATTTCACCTGGATTGCTGTCTTCAACAACAACATAAACTTGCATGACAGCATCATTTCTGTAAATGGTATAGTACAAGTGACTTTTGATAAAGTTCATAGCGAACAGTTACATATATTTAATGTTACACATTTTATGGGAAGGTAACATAGTCACTGTGGAATGAATTGCCACTTATCCCCCCTAAATTCTATTATTTACTTGGCAAAACCTAAAATATCTATTTGGAACAATAATACTTGGAAATTAAATGTTTTCCAAAGCGCAATTCAGAAAGAATTCTGAATTCAGAAGTTTCGAAACGTTTAATCTAGATCTAATAGACAGGGACATAATTTGAACTGTCACCAGTAACATGAGCTTTATTCCTATCAAGGCCACAGTTGGAAACTAAACAACTAAAGAGAGAGGAAGGCTGACCTTCATACTGAAGTGCTACAAATGAACATGAGATTAGTACATATTGGCTATAACAGCTGTTGGAAGGCGTGATGTTTGTGATTCAGCACAGCACTCCAGTCTTTAAAACACATTTGGTAGTTTAAATAGATTAATATACTAAGCAAATCTTTATCATTGCTCTAGTCATTTTGACTAGGAATTCTAATACTGTTAATTATACAAATATATACTTGGATAAAAAATCATTATCTGAAGTCAAGTTATTTTTAGACTACTTCTAATGAAGCCTCTATGTAATATCTTCAGATGTTACCTCAAATCTGCATCTTTATTGTAAACACCTGCTTTATGTCAGGTGTGCAATTTTAACTATAATATATACTTGATAATGAAACATGCCAATCAAATGCTGTGTTTCAATAAATGCCTTTTCTCCCTCAGTAGATGCTACTGCTAGACCTAACCCAAGTTCCTTTAATTTACACTTACAATTGACAGTATTATTGTTAACTTGAGATATTTCATAAAATATTCATGTGACATTTATTTAGCAACTTTGAAACACATCAAATCCTATTTCTAGAAAGCAATATTTGCAGCAAGTCCTATGAAATTCAATGGATCATTTTATTTGGGAAATCATCAGACCTATAATTAGCACATACTGACATGTGAAAGACATAAAAATACTTAAGTCTCTTGCAATTTTGTTTTTCAGAATTGTATTATACAAAATAAGGTGGTGTAAGAGATTGGGGGGAGGGGAAGAATAGAGACTCTTTGCTGACTGGATGTGTTACATTAATTTCTTAATATGTGAAGGAGTGGATTACCACTCTAATAGCAATGGAAAATTAGTTTCTTTATTTCTTCATTAAGACTGTGGGAGGGAAATTAATTTTCTACTCTGGTTTTCAAAATTAATTGAATATATCTTTATTAAAGTGATAAATAGACACACATATTTTTGGTTGAAAGCATTCTCTAAATTAATCCTAAACAGACATTTTCAAAGCAGTTTGGGGGGTGTATGCTTCATTTTCTGATGTTATGAAAATATTGAAAAAACAGATCATATAAACCCAGTGTAATAAAACTGTCTATAGAAAAGTATCTGAAAAATTTTTATAAAATAATTTTTGTAGTATTAGTTAAACAGCATATTGCTTGGTCTTCATTTCTTCCTACTCTGTATTATTTTTGTACCTATGTTTTTGCAGCTTGTAACGTGTACCTAAGTGTCTGTGTTTTCATACATACAGGTATATGCATCAAAAAAGCATTTTTTGATTTCTCTATCAAGTAACCATAGTTTTTAAAATTATCATCCACTTCTTTTGAAGTGCAGGTACAGGAAGTACCTTGAGGTGTCCAGGTATCTTCGTGTGTGTATAGGTACTTAGAGGAATTTACAAATCTCAAAGTTACTCACTTCCTAGGCATTCAGTGTTTTTAAATCACAGAATCACAGAATGGCAGGGCTCTTTAGAGACCCTAGTACAACCTCCCTACTAAAGCACATCCACTTAGATCAAGTTGCATAGGAACATGTCCAGGCAGATTTTGAAAACCTCGAGAGAAGGAGCCTCCGCACCCTCCCTGGGCAGCCTGTGCCAGGGCTCCCGCACCTGAACAGTAAAATAGTTTTTCCTTACGCTTAATTGGATCTTTTTCTGTTCCAGCCTCTTTCCATTACCCCTTGACCTGTCACTAGATATAACTAAAAAAACTGATGCCTCAGCCTCCTGACATCCAACATTTAGACATTTGTAAATATTAATGAGATCCTTCCTCAGTCTCCTCCAGACTGTGCAGCCCCAGTTCCTGCAGCTTTCCTCATCAGAAAGATGCTCCAGTCCCCTGATCACCTTGGTGGCCCTGCACCGGACTCTCTCCAGCAGTTTTCTGTCCCTCTTGAGCTGGGGAGCCCAGAACTGGACACAGTACTCCAGATGAGGCCTCACCAGGGCAGAGTAGAGGGGGAGCAGAACCTCCCTCGACCTTCTGGCCACACTCTCCTTGATGCATCCAGAGTATCATTGACCTTCTTGGTCACAAGTGCACATCGCTGGTTCGTGTTTAGTTTGCTGTCAACCAGAACTCCCAGGCCCCTCTCTGCAGAGCTGCTCTCCAGCAGGTCAACCCCCAGCCAATATCTATTGTAAATTTCTTTAATATGGTGTACTTCCACCACTGAAACATTACATTCTTTTGTTTACATTCTTTAGTACTCTTTCAAGCAAAGTCAACCACCTCAAAGTGAGCTTATGCCAAAAGTATTTTTATTTAGGCTTCTATTGCATGAACAGTGTAATAACCTTTTAAAAATAATTTTCTTACTAAAAAAACTAATTATATCCATTTTTCTAGACAACGTGCATTTTAAGCATTTAAAAGTAATCCAGAAATGACCATTTTGACTTTTCCATCTCCTGGTATCTTCAGATGAAGACTAGATGCCTTAGCAAATAGCACATTTTAGCCAAACATAAGCTCTGGGTTATTATCGTGGAATCCAAGAGCTAATAGTATAAATTAGATTTGTTGGTCCTTTAGAAACATCAAGTCCTTCATGCCAAGAGGTTCAAGAGAGTCAGAAAATTCGTAACAGGGCCGGCTACCACTTAATTTTCCTCATGTATCTAAAATGCATTAAACAAATAATTGTCACTGAAAGACGGATGAGAAATTAAAAGTTTATGCGATTGTACGGGTCCTTTCCCTCCTTCACAAATACGTGACTATGACCAAAACTTTATCAATATACACTTTATTTTAAAGTATCTAAATTATCGAAAGTTTTTTTTTATTTTCATCTCCTAGAATTTTTTAACTTAAATGGCCAACTTCTACAATCTTTCGTATGAGTTACTAAATTTTTCTTAAAGAAAAATATAATAAATCAGAACACAATTACTTCTGAAATTGCACTGCAGATACTTCTAGCATTGATTCCCAAGTAAAAGCCACTGATTCCTCTATTTAGTAAGATCTGTAACTGTCTTGACTATCCAAGAAAATGTCTTGCATATTTTACACAGAGAAACAATGCAACAGCAATGCATAGAGAAGCAAAACCAAACTTCATCTCTCTTCCTATTAGAGGAACTTAAAGAAGCAGAACAAAAGGAAGTCTGGATAAAAATTAAGTAGCAGACAAGATCTCAGCTACCTGAGGAAATAAGTGGTGAAATACTCAAAGAAACCATCACCTAAAGTCCTCTTCCTTAGGGAAGAAAAGCTGTGATCCACTCCATAATTAAAATGGCACAGAGCAGAGACCCTTAGTAGCTCCCACCAATGAAAATACATTAAATTAAGATTACGTGACTGAAGAAAACTTTAAAGTCCCTTTCTCACCTTAAATCTTCAAGCTACTGTCCCACTATCACAAACAAGTTCCCTGTGGGTAAATCGAATAGATATTGAACAGAAACTGACTGTAACACTGCAACAAATAAATAGTTTAAAAATATATCTCCACAGCTACCAAAATAAATGTCAAGCATAAGAGGAATATCAATATCTGTTGCATTTATACATGTCAGAAGCCTGCATTTCTACTGCAACTGAGCAAAATTAAAACAGCCAAAGCTGTCAATTTGGCGCTGCATTACTTCACCTATAAATGAAAGTTCAGCTTTGTTCGAAAATGAAACCTTTTCAAGACACACTTTTGTATAGCTTTGTCTTGTGTACTTTCATAACACATTCTCAGCAGAAACATTCAGAATTAAAAATGAAACCAGAGCCATTGCAGTATACTGAAAGGCCACCACAGAGCTCCCTCTAGTGCGAGCAAGATATCAACTGTACAGAGAAATGTGTTCCTGAGACAAAAAAATAAAAAAGATAAAGCAACAGAAATAAGTAAGAAGCTAAATATTAATCCCAGATCTCAACATTGAGATGAGGCTGAAACATTAGGGCTTTTGCTCTACTAGAAGCAGACACTATCACAGAATCACAAGATGGTTCAAGTTGGAAGGAACCTCTGGAGGCTGGTCATCTGGTCGACCACTCCCACCCAGCCCCTAAGCAGGGCCACCTACAGCCAGTTGCCCAGGACCATGTCCAGATGGCTGTTGAAAATCATCAAGGATGGAGACTCCACAACCTCTCTGGGCAACCTGTGCCAGTGCTCAGTCAGTCCCTCTGTAAAAACATGTTTCCTTACATCCAGGAGGAACCTCCTGTGTTTCAGTTTGTACCTGTTGCCTCTTGTCCTGTCACTGGGTACCACTGAATAGAGTCTGGCTCCCTCTTCTTTACATTCTCCTTTCAAATACATATTGATGAGATTCCCCCACAGCTTGAGGTCTAGTGACCTTAAATACCAAAATCAGGGTGATTTCGCTAGTCAAAAAGTAGTTCACCAAAACAAGATAAAACTTTATCAAGGAACCCCAGCAGCAGATTTTCATCATACTGCTAGGAGGTTTTGACATTGTTTTTTACCGTGTGTACATTCAGGAGCACTTTGTTATAAATGAGCCAATTTACACTGACAGTTTTCAACGGGCCATTTCCTGTAATTGTCGCGTCAGGACTTGTATCTACAAGTTTCACAACACACTAGTCTTGCCAATGACAAAGAACTTCAGACTTCTTAAACTTGCCGCCATCTAAAAATATTTTGAGCAACTGACAATGCAGAATTTAATCCTATTAGCCGGGCAGCTATCTCGGTGCCTTCAGTGGGAGCTGACAACACTTGCCATCTGGGAGCACCAGGCCCATTCCTGAGGTTTGAGTGGGTGTTTGCTTCCCCATCAACATGGGTAACATTTCCATTCCCTTTCAAATACGTAGAGGCAACTATATGTGACACTGAGCCCTGCAAAGCTTTTACTGACCCTCTGTACACATTTTTAGTTGAGTAACCTTCCCATAAAGATTAGTATGCTGACAATAACAAACTTTGTTAATTGGATGTATAATTACTTTTGTTATTTAGGTACTATTACAATTGTCAACCATTATTTCTGAGCAGTAAAAATTATCTCAACAGCTTAGTCGTTAGTAACTAAATATTAAATCAGGTGTAGGGTTTTTTAAGAGAAATCTTCAGGAAAAGAAATCCCACCTCATTCTGAAACTTAAAAACTGACATTGATCTATTAATCTGTCCTTAAAATTCTAGTTATTTTGCTATTAAAAACCTCATTATTTTTCCACACGTGTTTCTTGCTTTTCATCCCCATACTGCCCTTGGTTATTTGTGCCAGCATTACTTCTATTTTCAGTTAGAAAAAAAATCACTGCCACTTCTCTGATGGAGAGAAGCAACAACCTCACCAGAAGTTCATCTATCAGATAAATTCAACCTCTTAAATTCTAAAGAATCTCATGATCAAGACTTAAAAGACTCCATTGTGTCCTGAGGGGATAAAATGATAGCCTTAACAAAAACTAAAGAGATCTGTGTATCAGAAACCTCAGCACATTTAAAGTAAACTTAAAATTGTATTATAGCATCATTGCGCTAGCACCCTCGATTCCAAGTAAAGATTTAATTGACAATGGTTTAGCAAACAATGTCAGATCATTTATCATTTTTTTTTATTACCAATACAGCTGAAAAACCAGGCATTTCTATAGGAAAGCATAAAGGACACTAAAGGGTACCCAAAAAAGTAACTGTCTTTTCCAAATATATTTGACCTGGTCTAAAATAATCCTTCCCTACATCACATACTATGTGGAACAGGGTAGGTTAATCTAAGATTTTGATATGGTTTATTTGTTTACTGAAGCGCTTATTGCTGAATGTGATAGTCATAGCCTTTTGATGTTAACTGTAAAAAAACACCCAGTAATTAAAATCAGAGTTATGGTAGATTACTGTTATTAAAAAGCATTACCTTTAAATCAAGATACCTGGACTGAAATTCTGCTAACAGAGAACTGTGAACGGTGTGGTATATGGGACAAATGTATGAGTCAGGACATCAAATAAACCATTACATAGAACCATATGCACATAGTTCCAAAACACAACATGAGAGGGGTCATTCTTAATTATACATTTGTGTAATTTTCATTATTCAAATGCTTAGAAGTTCTATCCACAGTTGATCATAGCAAATGATAAATACTGTGTGAAAAACTGAACAGTAAGCACAAGGCATTTAATACTCAAATTGTGGCAGGAAATATTTGCATATTGGCTGGGTATAAAGGGTGTTACTTTTCATGATTCTGTATCAAACAATCAAAGAAAATCCTTGATAACACAACCTGAATGAGACACCGCTAACAAGGAACTAACCATCTTTACTCCTTTATGTAATAATTAGCCTAAAGCGTGTAAACTGTTACCTTTACACTTGCTGTTGTAATGCTGCTTTAAACAGAAACATGTACAAGCATCTATGCACACAGAGACAGAACAAACCTACAAATTTTCTGCTAAGATCCACACAGGCAAAAAAGATTTGAGAGCTGTTGCTGAGTGTTGAGGATCTGAATGCCTTTCCCAAGAGTTCTACTGCACCTTCAGAGCAGGGCTGAAGTCCAGTAGAGAGTTTAGTGTGGTAGCTTCTCAGTCCAGTTCCAGAGCCTTCTCTTCTGACGTAGGCAGGAATGGGCCCAGAGTCACTCTTGCCCTGAGCACAGTGAGATCCACATCCATTCCCCAGATGGCATATATAAGCAATTCTATATTTTTTTCCCTCTCTAACAATATGCAATGGCGGCATAACACAAGGGAGATTTACCTGTTGCTTGTACAACAGAGGTTCCTTGTACAACGATGTATGAGGACACATAAAAAGATACATTAAAAGTTTCCATATATATATGCAGGTATTTTACTTAACTGCACCAGAGTTCTTGTGCATTCCTACCCTTGCATTGGTGTTCTCAGCAGCTACACTTCACTGCTTGACACCACCTCCACAGAAAGTCATGTAGGAACTTGGGGTACGAGCTGAGTAGAGGTGCACAGAACAAAGTTTTAAGATCTTTTACAAAGTAATGACAGATTTCCCTGTTTTCTAACATGTAGCAACAAAGTTTACTTGCCTCCTTAGTATTATCTAGATAATAATCTGTATTACTCATTTCTTATGCAATATTGTTGTCTTAGTATTCCACTGTGTAATAAACATGTACACAATCACACCACAAAATTTTCCATTGAGATTTCCACCACCTAAAAAACATTAGAGCCACTCCAACTTATAAGTTACATATTCATTAAGCACTTAACTGAAGTGTGTTGATGTCATAAAGTAAATATTTAACTACAGTTATCATTCCTCCCAACAGTTCTTATTTCACACATCACAAGTTTCTGTTTTTCTCTGGGGAATTTCTGATCGCTTCCACCAGTGTTATGTAATACCTTCATTCTACTTTTTTTCTGCTTCCATAAATACAAGTCACTCCAGCACTTAAATAATACAATCCACAGTTACTACAGGAAAAATGCTGGCACAGACAAAAATCACTCTCAGTTCCTGGGTTTTCCTGGTAGCAAAATCACTTAGGTTCCGTGTCTCAAGTTTCTTCAGCGCGCAGTTTTTAACCCAACCCATCTCAAAATTCTTCACGTATGAAACATTACCAGCACACTAAATGCATTCTCAACTTCATCTTTGAAAAGGCTTTCTCAAGTACCACTTGCTAAGCACCACACATGGGCTGGGAAAAAAAAAAAAAACTCATAAGAAAACGTAAGGTACACAACTGCTTTTCTCTTGGAGAAGCCAAAACAGCCACGCATCCATGTGCCTGAACTTATGTGGCCTCTGTAAGAGGCTGCTTCCCTGCACTGGAAAGCAGAGAGGGAGGCCCCCCTGAGCAGGTGTGTAGTGTGGGCTGACCTCATGCATTTCAGGGAATGATGTCTGCCACTCTAGCCTTTAAGGTTAAGGCTGATACCAAGATTTGCCTTCCCTAATAAAATAAAATAAAGCAAAGCAACAAACCCAGCACAGTTAGATTTTCACACGTGCAAACCTTGAGCTGGTCCTTTTCCCTCCATGGGTAGCTGCCTGCTAGAAACGCTTGTGGGAACAAACACTCTGCTGTTGGACAAGTAATTAATTGGGAGGCAAGCCCTCCCCACAGCTTCTGCTCAGTGGGCACTAGGAGTTCTATTTTCGGGGAACAGTAAGCCAAAACAGGTTTTCAGCATCGTTAATACAGAGAAGGGAAAAAAAAAAAAACCAAACCAACCCCCCCACGTTCTTTTATTAACTGTAAATCGCATTCACAGGCAGAAGGCGAAAGGACCGCTACCTTGTCCTCAGATGCCGGGGGTGAGCTGAGGAGACAGGTTTCTGGAACCAAAGCCCAGGCCAGCACCACGGGACAGCGCAGTGCCTCGGCGGGCTCGCCTCTCGCCGGCCGGCCCCGCGCTGCCGCCTGACCCCGTTCCCCCCGGCTGCAGACACGTCCCCGCCCCCGGGAGGCTGCGAGCGGCCCGTGCCGGGGCAGCGCTGAGGTGCTGCCGTGTGACTCGGCCGCGCCCTTCTCAGGAAGCGCCACAGCAACCTGCGCGGGTGGCCGCCGGAGCCTCGCCGGGCAGGTAAGGCCCTGCCGCTGTCCTGGGGCGCCGCGATGGGAGCGGGGACGGCGTCGCGTGGCCGACGCGTCCCGTCTCCCCGGAACCTGCTCGGCTGGAGTCGGTCCCGGCGCGAGGGGCAGCGGACCCGTCTAACTCGGTTAGGAGCCGCGGGCTCGGTGGGCGCAGGGGCAGCTGCTGGGGGAGCTCTCGGCAGGGCCGCGGAGTGGCCGCTCCCTCGATGCCGTCGCTGCCCTCGGGTGGCGGCCGCGCACCCTCCGCTTTAGGCGGCGATCGTATTTTCCTCAGTGTTGCGCGTGTCTCGCCACAGCTGTGGTCCTGTTTCACTCTCGCTGTGCTACACAGGAGAGCGCCGACTGCCCTGGAGAGCTGGGCGTGGGGAGGTTGGCAACAGCTTTCTCCCGCCAAGATGGTTTATCTCTGTTTACATCGGGAGCTTTTAGTACCTGCTGCAGCTGCTCTAGCACCAAACTTGTGGCTGTCCGAGTTTTTAGAGTGTACCCGCAGCACGTTACGTGTTGCTCTTTCCCCATTAACTCGCCAGCTGACCGGCCTCCTGCTCTGCTCAGCCGCTGCCCCCGGAGAGCAGAGCAGAAGGTGCTGACTGGCTGAGAGTGGCCCCGGTGACCTCTGTGGATGTTATGCAATGAAAACTTGACAAGAGACATGCAGGACTAGTTTGGGCCTCCTAGGGATCCATTAACTGCATGTAGGTGCTTGCTTTGGATGACATCATTATAGGATGCAGTCACGGTTCATCACTGACACTTCAGAAGATTGCGTTGTCACTTTTTGTTAACTCACCTTAGTTTCTGTCTGACAGGTAACACCATGTCTGTGATTTTGGTACTGCTGTGTCAACTACATGTGATGCTGTTTGCATTTCCTCACTGCACAGGGAGACTAAATAACTTAAAGAAACCTGAACGGGAAGACGGTAATGTACTTTTAGCACGATTTTGTGCTTTTCAAAATAATACTTTATCTAGCTTTGCTTCTGCTTAGAAATGTATGTAAATAATTCTAGGTTTGTTGTTGGGGTTTTACTTCATTAAAACAATTGAGCTGTTTTATGCTTAATTTTCAAACATTTCAATGTGTTTCGCTGAAATGACCGGTAATCGACTTGGGTGTTGACATATTTATCAGATCCAGTAGTAACTGCAGATTGGGACAACTGAGCTTTCCCTAGGTCTCTAGGATTACTATCACTACTATAAGCAGAATTATCTAACAGCAAAAATCCAAAAGCTTAAAATGTATATTAAGGTAGTGCTGCTTCAGTACTATTTGAGTGCACCACAGTTTTATTTGTACATCTAAAATTGCTTTGTATTTGATGTTTGCTTTTTTTTTTTTTTTCCAAAAGGAATTTGTAACTTAGCTGCCCAGTCTCTATAGTGAATAAGGAATGCTGAAACCTTATGACAGACTTCAAAAAGTCATCATTGCTGAGCAGGAGGATCCTTCAGGGCAGTATGTTGAGTAGAAAACAGCTATCAGAAAAATGCTTGAGACAAGTTATTCATTAAAATCCACCTTGCTCTGAGGCATAAATTGTCAGGCTGCCTGGTGGCCTTTTTTCCTGTGAGTTCACAGCATAGAACCCTCTCCTGATAATAGGCCCAGATCACTTCCTTCTTTAAAGACGGAGTTGGAAAGAGAAAGGCCCAACTCTTTATCCAGTAATTTGGCAACTAGTACGATTGCCAAGAGTATGGGGTACCTGCATTTAGAGGTTACCACTTCAGCATTATTTACCAGCAGTTACTTTATTCAGTACGTTGTGTGGGTGCATTTCTGATTAAATGCTAGACATCCTAAAACTGCATTTAGTTCCTCTGTGTGTAAGAGAAAATTCAAATCCATCTGTTTCATTCTCCAAATATTATCTTACCATGTTGCAGGTAAATTAGTGGTGGAGACAGGTGCTCTTTGACTATGTCCTGAAAAGCAAAAAAAAAAAAAAAGTGCAGATAAAAGGATAAAGATTTTTATAAAAGAGAAAAGGAGCATCTATCACTGGGCTTAGGGGTCCCAGGCTCTGGGCAGTTTGCCTGTGCATTCCACATTAACTAAAATGTATCCGTTATCTAATCCAGAAGTATGGCTCATGCTACATGCATGGTAAGGAATGAAATTACTGAGCAAAACTGAAGATCTCTGTTTCAGAAGACTGAAGCTATTCCTGCAATTTGCACTGAACCAATATATTGATTTTTTTTTTCATGTAATTCTTTCCCCTTTCCACTTGTGGGCTTGGTGTTTGGTTTGTTTGGGTTGTTTTTTTATTAAGTACTCCTCCGTGGTTACCCTTAGATAAATATTTTAACTTTTGATTTTTCAGGCAATTACTTAAGAATTGAAGAATCTTTAGAATCTAGAATAATATATTTCCTTCACAAATGTGTACACATACAAGTGGCTCCTTCAAAATATACTGTAATATTCCTTCAATCTACTATAAAATTAAAGACATAAACAACTAATACACAGTTTTCAGAGAGCAACTATTTTGAAATACCTAAACAGTAACTATTAGGTTAAAAACTCATGAATGATGTAATAATTGAGCCAAATAAGCTAAGAAGAACACAGAGCTAATTTGTGCTGAATAACTTTATACTGAATCTCATTTCCTTTTTTAGCCCTCTGCATTACATTTGCAAAAATAATCCTCTAGTCACTTTGCTTCATCAAATAGTCTGAATTTCTTGGAATACAAATTAGGCTTTCACTGAAAACCAAGCAAGAAAATGAGCTCTGTCATATAAAGATATTTTTGGTTGGTTTTGGTTTTTTTTAAAGAAGCTGTAGCAAGAGCAGGCTAAAACTTGACTATGGAAAATGCCTGGTGAGAAAATGCATTCCTGTATTCCAGAGCCTTCTATAATTTCACTAACTCTTCTGGAACTGCACCTCACAACTTACTCTGGGAGGCTTCATGGAGCCTGCAACAAACACAAAAGACGAAATAAATGTCCTCAGAAGTGCCTGTTGTCAGTAAAATTCCTATTATGGACTACTTTAAAACAAACTTGGCAACGTGCCAACCTTTCCATACATCTCAGTGTAATGACTGTGGAAAAAAAGAGAATAAATGTAAAATTAATAAGACTCTGCTGCCATGATTTAAAATTCAAATTACATAAACAAACTTTGGAACTCACAGACAGCAGAATATTGATAAATATGTATTGTGTATCCTTTAGGATGAGGGTTTTTCTTAGTTCTTTTCCCTCACTTGCCTCCTTCTTCCAGTGTCTTGCTGTTCGGATCTGACTGAATTCCTGCTTTATGTGACTATTAGTTTGTTCTTAAGAGCTCCAGTTAAAAACTGATGCCTGCGTCCCAGAAGGGATAACACCAAAACTTGGAACAACAGCTGCCATGAGAATCCAATTTTCTTGGCCAGTATAAGGAATAGCTGAAATGCCTTATGAGAATGGAAAATATGTTTCTTTTATACAGCATATTTAGAGAAGTCAGCAGGGAAGAACACATTTTAGGAGACCTTGATGTTTTCTTTTTCCTGTATGTAATTGAGAGATGCTAGAAAAAGAAGTGGTCTCAATTTACTCCTTTAGTATATTAATAATTCCTTAAAAATACCACATTTTTTCATTTAAAATTTATATGTTTAAAAAAAGGCAAATTAGCTTTCCTCTAACTTGTTTTAATTTACCTTGATTTTTTTTTATTAGTGTTCACATCAGAAAAGGAGGCAAATTTTTTCATTGGACGGCATCTTCTGAATAACAGACTTGATTTTGAAGCATTCACAGCGGATAACTTGGAAAGAGAATGTTTAGAGGAGCTCTGCAATTACGAAGAAGCAAGGGAATTTTTTGAAGACCCTGATGAAACGGTAGCTGTTCAAATTGAATTTAATATATTGAAGGAGGTTATTGGCTAAAACATTACTGTATCTAAATACTGTAGCCCTGCTGAAAACAGCACTTTGGAGTGCTTGTTTTACTGTGAAAGTAGAGGCCCCAATTAGATGGGCTTGTTATTCTAGATACTTAAAAATCAGTATTTTCTTTAAAGACTTTAGATAAGGGCTCAAATTCTTTGAACATATAAAATGAAACTTGAGAAGTACTCTGTGTATTAATTGGCTGGTCATGTCCTTGTGTCATGCCAAAGTGTTTTAGAAGAGGAGTATGAAGCAAATTTGCAGTTCACCAATTGTCAATTATCCCTAAAGCATTATCTTCTAAATCACTGCCTACATACAGCTTCAAAGAAATCTGGTATTAAAAAAAAAAAGAAAAAAAAAAGCCCATAAGAAACATTTCAACCTGATAGTGGAATGTGATGATTGTCTCAAGGCTGTCTCTTGCTGCATGCAGCAAGCAAGCAATACACTCCCATTCCAAAGGTGGAAATGTTAGTTTGCCATTGCTAGCACTCTCTTATGAAAAAAGTAAAAGTGTTAAGTTGGAGTCTTTTGCTGGGTAGCAGAAGTAGAAGCCGTAGCAAACACATTAATGCATAACAGCCATGCAACACAAAAGACTTTTATCTTAATTCCATTATTTTTCCTAGCTGATATGAATACTGTTCATGCAAATATCTGACACTTAAGAATGTGACTTTGCCTCATTAATGCTCTTCTGTAGATTAATCTTCTACAGATTATTGTAAACACTGCTTAGTGTCAGAATACTTGCTAACTTCTACTGTAATCAGGCAGAAATATGAGGTGCCATTTGGACAGTTAAATGCACATTTCTCTTTCACCAGTTGGCAACTTCTTCTTTGCAAAATTGTAATTTTATGCAAACTTGAACTTATGAGAAAAATATAGTGGGATAAGTACAAATCCTTCATCAGGAATTGCTTCTATTTATGTCATTAAACTTTGCCCACAGTACCATGTTAAAAAAATGTCAATAAGTCTGCCAAATATTTACCTCATACAAATCTCATCCGTTGTGTTTTTGTAGATGGACTTTTGGAAAGACTATTCAACTAAAGGCCCTAAAATTGGAATAGGTAAGTAATCTTTGTATTCTTTTGTTATCTTGTAATATTTTGTTATAATAGTACATTCTTAAAAAAACAGCATGCATTCAAGTGAACAACATCAGAATTGATGTTTTTACTAAAATTCGCTGTGAACTGTGCAAGTATGTTGTGTTATCTGAGACAGTAAAACATATTTACTGAAGCATCTTGCTCACAGCAGGATCCACTATAAATCTGTAGGTAAAACCAATGTAATTTTCTTGTCTGTTTCTGTATTACAGAATCTGTAAACTTTGCAGTAATCCTGTGGCTGCTTTCTGTGGTTTTTGTCTGTGACTGCTACCCATTTCTTTAGCAGTAATATAAGTCTGATTTAGGTCCAGAGTAGCCTTAAGCCAGGTGTTTTATTTTAAAAATGTTCAGTATGACTTGAGGAATGATCTACAGCCTGATCAAGGTCACAATGAAGTAATATTTGGAAGGCATTAAAAGACAAGTATCTCAACAGTTTTATGTTCAGAAAATGGAATATCTAGTCACTTTTGCTTTAAGCTGAATGTGAATGATGTTCTTGGGTTGTGTTGCAGATATTACAGCTTCTTACAGTAAGCTAAACATTTGTGGAAAGGCACAGCCTTACAAAACAGCAAAATTAGTATTTTACAATATCTACCATGTAGATGGGAAGAACATGTAATGAAAATAACTAATGTTTTATCTTCAGGTGATGAGGCACTACAGAAGATTAATGTTACAGGACTTCTCATCAGTCTAGTTGCTGCTGGAGTACTGTTAGTTATAATTGCACTGCTTATCTTCTACTGCTGCAAAAGTAGATGCAAATCAAGGCAACCACCAGGGTAAGGAATTTCACTGTGTAAAAAGGAACAAACATCAAAACAAATCCTTGCTTAAGAGTGGAATTAAAAGTCACTGTGGCTTGGTCCAACTATTCTCAGAGAATCCAGCAGGAGTTCCTAGTTCTTACTCTCCTGGGAAGTTAGGTGAGCACTGGCAGTTTATGCCAAAGTTAAGAGCACAAAAATATAAAACACCACTTCTGTTTGCTTTTTAAAATAGCTTGTGTGCTCTTCGTGGCATGTAGTCTACCTCAGATGTGAAATGAAGCAGGTTTGAGGACATATTTCTTTTACTCTAGACCTGCTTGTTCCAGAACTTGAAAGGAGCACAAGAGGATTCTGTGCTTCCTCTTCCCTCTAAATTTTGCAACACTGAGCTATTCTTACTCTGGGGTTCAGAGAGAAAACTTGGCTTCTGGTCTTACGATCACTGTAGGCAAGTGGTGTTTTTTTGGCTGGTTGGGTGAGTTTTTTGTTTAGTTGTTGATGTTGGGGGTTTGGGTTTTTTTTTCACAACTAAGACTTCACATTCTTTCTTTTGAAACAGAAGCTGCCACTTCTAATGCTGTTAACTTTGTTTAGGTATGCGGACTATGTGAGAAGACATTCTAGCATCTTCAGAAGGCATGAAGAATTTTCTTTAAACCCACTTCCTCTCAGAACTGATGATTCAGGACTGCCAAGTTATGATCAAGCCGTTATTTCAGATGGACAACACCATATTCCACCACCTCCTTATCCAGGCCCCCCCGAAGTGGCAAGGGCGTTTAAAAAGTCTATGTCACTTCCTTAGTGACATAGTGACACTGCCCTTAGTCAAGAAACCTCCTGGGGTGATGGGGGGACTACTGAAACATAGCATACTTTTTTAAAAAAAGTAGATGCTACCTTGCATATTGCAAGACACTTTACAACAACGTGAAAGATCTTGAGCACATCCAGGAAGAAGTGAGGTGTTGGAAAGGCAGCAGGCCTGTTGTTTGCACAAGGTTATTGCGCTAAGAGCAGGGAATGCATGAACAGTAAGCCTTGTATTGCCACCCTCTTCTATACATACTTTGAGGAATCCCATCATGCTATTGATGTCTCATTAATAGTTCAGTCTTACTTTTTCTTCATAAAGAACAGTATTTTAGTTGGTTTTATTGGCACTTTTTTGTGACTTAATACTTTAAACCACTGTAAGAAGTCTACTTTGTTGTTTGTTATATTCAGTTAATTGCTGTGTGAATCTTCTAGATTATTCATTATTTGATCCTTCTAGCATATATATTACTGCTTCTGGATCACACTGGTTTGTTTTACGTGTTTTTCAATTTGTTGTATTTTTGTGATTACACTTTTGGATTAAAAGGAACCCTTAGTTGCATAGTACATTACCCATCTTTATCTAATGTTTTTGATGTTTAGCACTAAATACCAGGTTGAAGTGACTGTAGAGCACTATGGGTCGTGGGATGTTACGCAAGAGACTTGTTTAAAAAGGTACCCAGGTTTCACAGATAACATTTCCCTTGCAGTTTGAAAAAGGTATTGAAAAAGATACTTAGCTTGTGGAGGCAAAGGTCAGTCTACCCCACAGTAGCACAACACTACCTTGAAAGTGGAATGAAATGTCACAGCACAGCAATAGTCAAAAACTTCAGGGAGTTACTGGTTAGCTCTATCAACACAATGCCCTTAATCTTACATGTTCTTAAAATATCAACATCACCCCCTTATTTGGTCTATAGATCTTGCTGAGCAAGTCACATCTGCTGTCCCTTTAGCTCCTGGTCAAATGGCACTGTGGTGGAAAAGGCTTCCCACAGTCACAGGAAACCATACTAGAGGGTCTCAGGCAACATCACAGAATCACAGAATGGTGAGTGCTAGAATGGACCTCTGGACATCATCTAGTCCAACCTGGTAAAGCACATTCACCTCAATCAGGTCACACAGGAACATGTCCAGGCAGGTTTGAAAACCTCCAGAGAAGAAGACTCCACACCCTCTCTGGGCAACCTGTGCCAGGGCTCCATTTAGCCAGTGTTTTCTTGTATTACAGTAGCTATAGTGAAACACACAATGAAATTTTTAAAGAACTAATTCCACAAGCACATTTCCAATTGACCAATGCTAACAGCAGCAAATGGTGCCTAAAATGCACTTTAAAATAGAAAGGTTGCATATTTCTATGTAATATTTCACTAAGTTTTTATGGTTTTTAATGTGCTAGAACCTACAGTGCTATTGAGATGCAAAGGATTGCAAAAAGCATTTACAGGTTAAAAATCTCATCTCAAAGACAAAAACGATTCAAATCTTGGAATGTAAAGTGTACACTGGAAATACCACACAAGGAGGTCTTACTTACATACAACCTAGCTGACAGCAGTGGATGATGGACTGTGTTCTTCCTAAAGCTTCAGCATCAGATTTGGCTTCTGACAAGTCACAAACCTCTTTGCAGCTTCTTTCTCAGTGAAAGGTGAGGGGAATCCACTTGTTAGGATAGCTTCAATTGCTTCTGGTCTACTTGTAAAAACATTTTGAAGTTCTTGGAGGTTACTTTTCTGTAAGACTGAAGTGATTGTGCAAGACCACCACTGCTAACCAAAATATAGAGCTACAATGAAGCCATGCAATTACAAGTTTGCAAAAACTTTTCTCCTGTATTTCCTTTTCATTTAGCTAACAAGTTTAATATTTGTTAATGTGTGTCCTGAGTTACAGAGCAGAGTTTTCTGTACATTTCTCCTGGGACTCAGAAATGTCTAATGTAATGGGACTGACGGGAGCACTTTCAAGCAAATGGATTTCACGGGGCTTGTGAGACTTCTGATATTTTTCTTAATGTTACTATAGTGATGTATGCACTTGGCAAAGTCACATTTTAAATAAACTACAGAAATTGTACAGAAACCTATTTGATCACTTGAAATTTGATTCTTCTGCTTTTCCTGCACGTCACTTAACAAATGATTCTATGCAATGCAAGCAAAACTGTTGTCATTCATAATTAATTAAAAAAAAACTTATGATAGTGTAACTGTTAAAGAACAACGCCGTAGTGCTTTGGGCAGTAAAGTATAACACTTCAAATTTACTTAAGGAATCTGCACTTTAGACCCTGATGATACTCAAAATTACTGACATTCAAATATTGGATTCATGTTATACGTTGTTATAAATAAGGAACAAAATTCAAAATTTAGTTGATCATAATGCAAACTTATCTTTCCTTGGAAAGGGAGAAAATTCCTTTACTTGGCAGCTGTTGAGTTTCTTTTTCTTCTTTTGTATATTGACTCCTGGCCCAAGACACTCTTACCTTTGATCTTGCCTCTTTTAGAATTTATTCATCTGGGTTAGAAAGGCGGAGGGCGGGGTGGAAAGCAGCAAGAGGTAGAGTGTGGTGATTTGTGAATTTAGAAGTGTTGCAACATTGCAAAATTTTACATGCAGTTTCCTTTGAAAATGCAGTTGCTATTAGAATATAGAAAACAGCAAATTAAAGTGTCCTTAGGTGGGAGGAGAAAGAAGTAGATTTTGAGGAACCAAGCAGCAACAAGTTTAATTCCATTTCTATATGGATATTAACCACCAGTGTTTTGACTTCTGGACTATCTTCCAAGGGCTAGTAAGACTGTTCCTGGAACAATCTTCCAAAACTTAAACCTTTCAGCATCACACAAGGTAACAGTAAGCAAATAACTGAGAACCAGAAAAGATGTGTCTCTGTTAACGGAAAAAGAAATCCTTAACCTATTTTTTGCATCAGTGAAATAAGAAAGCCCACTATTTATCAAATCCTGTGATGAACAGTATTATAAACATTATATATTTTTAGGTTTTGGGGTTTTTTTTGTGTTTTTTTTTTTCTGAATTCACTAAAGTGCAAAACCAAAGTACCAAATGGAAGTGAACTTCCTCACCACAGCTGATGAAAATGCAAGCCACGAAGCATTTGATTCTGTTGCTATCAAAGTCCACAGCGAGCTTTTTACTGGCTTCAGCTGAACTGGGATTGAAGCCAAAAAGGAAATAACTGATCACTTCAGGTAATAAAAAAAGTATAATGCTCTGCCAAATTATTTACCACAGTGTTGTTGCCAAACCTGGTTTAGAGTAGTCTATTGTATTAATCATGCCTACTTATGTTAGTTGAGGCTGATCTGCCCTTAAAAAGTGTATTTGGAATTTGGAAAGCATAGGAAAATTCCGTGTCTTTCCTCAGATTACCAGCTGTGAATAAGATGCACTAATTACCTGTAGATTATTAGCAACACTGTTTGATTACTTTAATCAACAATGCAGTTTCATTTAAAGTTATTTTTTAAAAAAGAAAACAACAACAAACTTCCATCCACAGTCTCATCTGCCAACAAGAGTTTTCTTGCTGTTATGTTCAGTTGTTCACATCATGTGGTGTAGACAACAGGAAGGAAACCCCAGGTTTAAAAACCATCTTTCCAACACTTAAATGTCTTTCAATTAATTCCTATCACATAAAAATTTATCATTTTTACAGCCAACAACCTAGGTGTACTTTTCTCTCAAAAATACTAAGCACATCTTCCCAGATACACTGCTTTTTATTCAGGTCATAACTTCGGACTGTTTCCAGTCATTTCTAAACAGGGTGAAGTCTTGTTACTTAACCTTACTAACATACTTCCTTCTACTCATCTGACAGAGTCTTCTAAATGCACTTGGCACTGGTTATATTTTAATTGTAACTCTTCTGTTAAGGGCTGGTTTTGTTAGGTGAAGTATAACAATATTTTTAATTGTACTAATCTCTATTATTTCGTAACACAATCTCCAAATAAACACTTGTGCCGGTTAATCATAGCAAAAGAGAAATGCTGTTTTAGCATATGATTAAAGAAAAACCTCTGACAACCCCCTTTTTTGGTTTTGGGTTTTTAATTAAGTTGGTAATAGCATGCACCCTTAAAAGTATTCAAAGGGAGCTTGTAAGAAAGATGAGGCCTGTTTTGACAGGACACGTAGTGATGGTTTTTTAGAGGTGTCAGATGCCTCATCTCTAGAAACAGTTAAGGTCAGGTTAGACGAGGCTCTGAGCAATCAAATCTAGCTGAAAATGGCCCTGCTCATTCCAAACCATCCTATGATTCTTCATGCCATACAGCACCTATCAACAGAGAAAAAGTGGTATAGTTTGTTTTAACATCAGCAATTCATACTCTGGAAAGATGCTTCAGACACTGCTCTAGTTCACTGAAGCCTTTGCAGTTCTGAACCATGAACTGTAGTCACTGAAGATTTCAGTCTGCCAAGACAAATAAGCCAACTTAACCAAGTGCTTTACCTTTCCATCTTTCTTGACTTTCACCAGATTTTTGGTTCAGAAGATTTAATGTGGCCAAAAAATACCTCCTTTCTTAGGGTTACTGAAGTAAGCAAGATCACTTCAATGAGGGCTAGAAAAGGCATGCAAATACAAGGCGTGAAGCAGGACTTCTGAGTTTGGTGATGGTGATTTCAGTCTGAGGTGGAGCTATGCATCGTGCAGTAAGAATAGACTTGTGCAGAGAGGAAGATGGACAGATGAGGGCAGCTAGATTGGTCGAATCTCTTTGTAGTACTAAAGTAAGCCACTTTTGTTTTGCCCACTGGGAAACAATAGTCAGATTGTGCTTTTTTTTCGCTCAGCCACACAAGATGAGCTAAGCTAGCATGTTAAATCTCCCCAAAGAACACCAGAATCTCCTCCTATATCCAAACGCCCAATGAAACCTTTTAATCGGTTAACTGAACTGAGACTTGAAATATGGCTAGTGGGGTACAGATGCTTCATTTTAAAAGTCCTGGGAAAACAGGATCTCAGTTCTTTGGAAAATGTCTTTTATGCCATTTGTTTACTATATTGTGACTTTAGCTATTGTGTTCCCAGCTACAAAAAAAACCAAAAAACCAAGAGTTTGTATCTACTGGATTTCGACAATTCTAAAAATTATGTGGAAGTCAAGCAAATGTACAGCATTCTGACAGTACTTACTTTAAAAGCCAGCCAAAACATAGATTAATAAAATTTCCCATCTAACTTTTAAGCTCTGTGTGCATTTAATAGAAAGCCAGCCCATTCGCTTTGAAACATCAAAAACAATTACTGCAAACTGTTCTGACTAATTTGGCAAAATACTGAAATGTGTCAGCAAAAGACTAGCTCCAGCTGGGAACAGCAGATCTTATGATGTTCCAACAAGGAAAGCAATAGTAATTCCATTAGTGTTTAAACTACAATTCAGTTTGCTGTCAGTTTGCTGTGGGAGCAACCTCCCCAGTTTTTCACCAAGTGGGCACCATTCCTCTATTTTACCATAAAATACATTATCTGTTACATAATTTCACAATGGCAACTACACTAATTTCTTATGTGGAAAATAACAGCACAGTATCAAAAGTATTTTGGTTATTTTTGATACAGTAAATTCTGTCCATGTTGAAAATACATGTAACTACATTAATTTTGCTTTACATTTAGTTTTTTATTTCCTTCTGTTCCTTTATTTTCTTATTGTTCTACCTGTAATTTACTATTGAACTTTTTTCCCCTCTCCGATTCCTTTTTTTTTGTGTCTATTCATAATCTGCTACTGCACACACTCACCTGTTTGCTTTTTTTTCCTTTTCCATCCTTTCCTGGACATGGTTCCCAAGCACTTAGTCCCCTCACACTCTCAAAACCACTCTTCAAGCAGCTTCACTTCTCTTCCTAGACATAAGAAGCCCTTTAGCGCCTCCTTTCACAGAACCATAGAATGGCAGGGTTGGAAGGGACTTTTAGAGATCATCTAGTCCAACCCCCCTGGCAGAAGCAGGTTCGCCTAGATCAGGTCGCATAGGAACACGTCCAGGCGGGTCAAGAAGACCTCCAAGGAAGGAGACTCCACAAGCCCTCTGGGCAGCCTGTGCCAGTGCTCTGTCACTCTCACAGTGAAACAGTTTTTTCTTATATTTAAGTGGAACTTTTTGTGTTTCAGCTTCATCCCTTGTCCTGTTGCTAGCTATAATAGAAAAAAGGGATGCCCCAACCTCCTGACGCCCTGATATTGGTAAATGTTAATAAAATCTCTCCTCAGTCTCCTCTTCTCTAGACTTCCTTCCTGCTTTCCTTGCACAGCACCTAGACTACAGAAACGCTGGAACAAAAAAGGGGCCATCAGATGCAGGCATCTTGCTCCTTACATTTGGGAGCTTCTAGAAGCCCTCTCTGTAAAGGTAGCAACCGGATTTCAAAGGATCAGAAAAAACATTTCAATCTAAAGTTTTGAAAAAGGCCTTGTGACAGGTTTTTAATTTCTGATGCAGTGCCTGCTTCATTTCAGAAATAAGAAAAACCTATGATTGCTCAAGTTGTTTAAGCAGCTTCAGTTCAATTTCTCCAAACATCAGCAACTACTAAATACTGAATATGTAAACACCCAGTATTTAATGTCAAGTGTCCAGCATGGATAGGATGCATGGAAAGATCTACGGAAAACATAGTAAGAGTTAAAATGAAATACTCCCTGTTCAAACTATGAGTTTGTTCAAAAGCAAAGATTTTAATTTATGTGTTCTTTTTCCTACTTACCTTGTATCAATTCTTGTACTTACTAAATCCTTTTGTAAATTATCCAGCAAAAACATGAATCCACACAAGTGCCAGCACTGGTGCCTTGGAAGGTGTGAACCACATGACCAGGAGGATTGGGAAAGTGAAGGAAACCCATCTCATTGCTGCAACGAGTTTTCTACCAGCTCAGTCATCTCCTGTAATATCAAGAGAATTACCATGGTTTTGTAGATGAACTTTAGTTCAACAGAATGAATTCTGAAGATTCTGCTTCATTTTTTGTACACTTAAGTTTTTTAGCAAATAAATGCACAGAGTAGTCTATGTAAAGAAATACAAAGAGTATTTGCTGCAAGGCTCCAAGATCAAGTGTGTTCTTTTAGAAATGCAAAATCTAATCTCTTAAGCAACTGCTTTGGTCAGAATCACAAACAACAAATATCTGTGATTAATAAAAGATTCATGTTATTACTCCATAATATCTGATCTATGTGGCACATGTACAAAGTCTGCACAAAGGTGCTGCATTCCCAACCTGTAAGTGGATGCCAATGGTCCACCAGTGCTCGACAGAGAAAAGCACTGCAGAAATTGTATTTTGTGCTCTTTTCAGTATCTGTTATTAAATCAGCTCAGCTTTGGCATTAACTTCTTGGAACCTCATTAGATTAGATATGTTCAAATTATCTGAATGTTTTATCTCTGAAACGTTAGTTATTAAAAAACAATGCCCTTAAGTCTCCAAAACAGTTTTCAGACAGTTGTGAAGATTCATTCTCGCAGCACAAGATTAACTGTAAAGCATTTCTAGAGCTTTTGTTGACAAATGGTTACCCACGGAAAACTCACCAAGATGTTTGTGTACATTGGTGAACTATCTACAACAGTATGATAGTTCCAAAATACTGTTATGAACTGAAATACAATACCTTTTGTCCACTTTCATCAGCAAAACTGTAATCTCAGATTTGCAGCATTANTGACTAATTTGGCAAAATACTGAAATGTGTCAGCAAAAGACTAGCTCCAGCTGGGAACAGCAGATCTTATGATGTTCCAACAAGGAAAGCAATAGTAATTCCATTAGTGTTTAAACTACAATTCAGTTTGCTGTCAGTTTGCTGTGGGAGCAACCTCCCCAGTTTTTCACCAAGTGGGCACCATTCCTCTATTTTACCATAAAATACATTATCTGTTACATAATTTCACAATGGCAACTACACTAATTTCTTATGTGGAAAATAACAGCACAGTATCAAAAGTATTTTGGTTATTTTTGATACAGTAAATTCTGTCCATGTTGAAAATACATGTAACTACATTAATTTTGCTTTACATTTAGTTTTTTATTTCCTTCTGTTCCTTTATTTTCTTATTGTTCTACCTGTAATTTACTATTGAACTTTTTTCCCCTCTCCGATTCCTTTTTTTTTGTGTCTATTCATAATCTGCTACTGCACACACTCACCTGTTTGCTTTTTTTTCCTTTTCCATCCTTTCCTGGACATGGTTCCCAAGCACTTAGTCCCCTCACACTCTCAAAACCACTCTTCAAGCAGCTTCACTTCTCTTCCTAGACATAAGAAGCCCTTTAGCGCCTCCTTTCATAGAACCATAGAATGGCAGGGTTGGAAGGGACTTTCAGAGATCATCTAGTCCAACCCCCCTGGCAGAAGCAGGTTCGCCTAGATCAGGTCGCATAGGAACACGTCCAGGCGGGTCAAGAAGACCTCCAAGGAAGGAGACTCCACAAGCCCTCTGGGCAGCCTGTGCCAGTGCTCTGTCACTCTCACAGTGAAACAGTTTTTTCTTATATTTAAGTGGAACTTTTTGTGTTTCAGCTTCATCCCTTGTCCTGTTGCTAGCTATAATAGAAAAAAGGGATGCCCCAACCTCCTGACGCCCTGATATTGGTAAATGTTAATAAAATCTCTCCTCAGTCTCCTCTTCTCTAGACTTCCTTCCTGCTTTCCTTGCACAGCACCTAGACTACAGAAACGCTGGAACAAAAAAGGGGCCATCAGATGCAGGCATCTTGCTCCTTACATTTGGGAGCTTCTAGAAGCCCTCTCTGTAAAGGTAGCAACCGGATTTCAAAGGATCAGAAAAAACATTTCAATCTAAAGTTTTGAAAAAGGCCTTGTGACAGGTTTTTAATTTCTGATGCAGTGCCTGCTTCATTTCAGAAATAAGAAAAACCTATGATTGCTCAAGTTGTTTAAGCAGCTTCAGTTCAATTTCTCCAAACATCAGCAACTACTAAATACTGAATATGTAAACACCCAGTATTTAATGTCAAGTGTCCAGCATGGATAGGATGCATGGAAAGATCTACGGAAAACATAGTAAGAGTTAAAATGAAATACTCCCTGTTCAAACTATGAGTTTGTTCAAAAGCAAAGATTTTAATTTATGTGTTCTTTTTCCTACTTACCTTGTATCAATTCTTGTACTTACTAAATCCTTTTGTAAATTATCCAGCAAAAACATGAATCCACACAAGTGCCAGCACTGGTGCCTTGGAAGGTGTGAACCACATGACCAGGAGGATTGGGAAAGTGAAGGAAACCCATCTCATTGCTGCAACGAGTTTTCTACCAGCTCAGTCATCTCCTGTAATATCAAGAGAATTACCATGGTTTTGTAGATGAACTTTAGTTCAACAGAATGAATTCTGAAGATTCTGCTTCATTTTTTGTACACTTAAGTTTTTTAGCAAATAAATGCACAGAGTAGTCTATGTAAAGAAATACAAAGAGTATTTGCTGCAAGGCTCCAAGATCAAGTGTGTTCTTTTAGAAATGCAAAATCTAATCTCTTAAGCAACTGCTTTGGTCAGAATCACAAACAACAAATATCTGTGATTAATAAAAGATTCATGTTATTACTCCATAATATCTGATCTATGTGGCACATGTACAAAGTCTGCACAAAGGTGCTGCATTCCCAACCTGTAAGTGGATGCCAATGGTCCACCAGTGCTCGACAGAGAAAAGCACTGCAGAAATTGTATTTTGTGCTCTTTTCAGTATTTGTTATTAAATCAGCTCAGCTTTGGCATTAACTTCTTGGAACCTCATTAGATTAGATATGTTCAAATTATCTGAATGTTTTATCTCTGAAACGTTAGTTATTAAAAAACAATGCCCTTAAGTCTCCAAAACAGTTTTCAGACAGTTGTGAAGATTCATTCTCGCAGCACAAGATTAACTGTAAAGCATTTCTAGAGCTTTTGTTGACAAATGGTTACCCACGGAAAACTCACCAAGATGTTTGTGTACATTGGTGAACTATCTACAACAGTATGATAGTTCCAAAATACTGTTATGAACTGAAATACAATACCTTTTGTCCACTTTCATCAGCAAAACTGTAATCTCAGATTTGCAGCATTAACCACATGCCATGCCTTTAACTACTCTATTCCAACAACAGCTTAAGCTGCTGATCCAGCATGTGCATCTGACTATTCTCCCCACAATTCTTTTCAGCCCATCAAAAACTGCCTTGAAGCATACTAAGAATTTTGCTGCAAAACCAACAATTTACAGACTTAGCTAAAAACCTCTTAATGTAAGAAAACAAAAATATTAATTTGGTATTTAAACATGGGGGAAGAGTGAGGACAAGATCAAACTCAGGCATCATCTGTTCCACAAAGCCAAATTACAGAAGCAATGCCCTCTGTGGAAGAAGAGGGTATATGGGGATAGAGAGACACTGAAAAAGAGTAGAGCCAGGGATTGTTGTACGTGCAGGTAAGAGGATGCCAAAAGCAGAGAGCAACTGCTGTCCCTGTGAAGAATCACTCCATTCAGTAATACCTGCTGCTGCAGGCACAAGGACCCTTAGTGGAGCTACCCTGGTGCTTAGCATCCATGGGACTGTTAAAGCTGTGACATACCATGTTGCCCTCTACCTTGTCTTGTGCATATACAACATACAAAATACTCAATCACATTCAAACACTAGGAGACGTTTTTTCTGTTAACATAGGTAATAATAATAGCACTCTAAGCAACAAAGAAGTTACTAAATAAATAAATCAGTGCCAAGCATGAACTAGAGCATCATTCTGGCCCTGGATTTGTGGTTGATAATATTGGTTTTAATTTTGATCAAATAAGAAAAATGCCAACTACCTGTTAGCTTGATCCTGCGTTTCATTTGGCATATGGTCACTTTAGACATAAAACTAGACCTCAAAAAGCAACATTGCCATTCAGCACTGTGTAACATCGAACTGTTTAAACAGAAAGAAAAACATAGGAAAGTTTTCTAAGGGGCAGTGCATATTCATAGGTAATAATAAGCAACAGAGCTGGCTGAAGGGGCATAGACAGAGAAGCCCATTACTGACTGCAGAGGTATATCCTCAAGCACTCCTAGACTTAAGATTTCTATACTGAATGTACCACAAGCCAAGTCAATACTCATCATGAAAAGTGTAAGTTCCCAGCCCTTTCCTGTCATCTTCTTTCATTCCCAGCTGCTTCTGGCAGCACAGTAACACCCCTCGCCCTGAGAGAGCACTCATTTGATGCAAAGCAAGCTGACTCAGCATAGCAAAATTACAGAAAAATTACCTTTGGCAAAAAAAGGTGAATGTTCTTTTGCCAGTGGAGTGAATTTACTGCTCACCTCGTGGCCAGGACACATCACTAGGAGCGGGACAGTGGAACAGGGAAGGAGTAAGGGAGAAGGCCTTTGTCTTCAGATGTGGGCAGGCAGCTGAGGCAGCCCAGCCTTGCTGCCACACCACACCACACCACATCACGCATGCAGTGCATACTGCAGCTTTCAAAATCACTCCTTGGATCTTAGGTAGACAATTCCTATTACATTGTTACCTTAAGTACTTAAATCTGTCTCCTAATCACCACATGACATTTTTGACTGTAAGGAATTTCTTATGTTATTTTTCCAAGTCAAGACTGTTCATTTAGGGAAAGAAATAAGCCACAAAAATTCAGTACTGCCCCAGGCTGATACACTGTACATATTGTGTTACACTGCTTTATTCTGCAGAGTGAAAAACTGTATTAGCATACATTTCAGAAAAATATATTTATTATACTAAATTCTTGACTTAAGAGATAGGCACATACAACATAATCACTGGCACTCAGTTA
Organism: Urocolius indicus; assembly: GCA_013401255.1. Lineage (NCBI taxonomy): Eukaryota > Metazoa > Chordata > Aves > Coliiformes > Coliidae > Urocolius > Urocolius indicus. The sequence continues at coordinate 670,149 of WBNH01004176.1, read as the reverse complement.
TGAAGGTTTTAAAGCCCACCAAAGCTTAGTTCCTGAACAGCAATAGCTGCACTTCAAACAAAAACATTCCTTACTATCACAACAATCAAAATATTGTCAATATTCAGAACCATTAATATTTCTAATATGACTTCTAAATACACATCTTAAGATGTACTCTTTAACCTACACATTAAAATAATATGTAATTAACATGATCTAGCGAGGGATTTTTTTTCTATCATTGATAAACTTTCCAAAAAGTTTGAAATATTATAGATAGTAGGATACCATAGAAGTACTTACTCTAAACACTCTTTTGTTGCCTTAGAGAACAGAAAAACAAAATGTTTTTTGGTTACTAGAAGACAAAATGCACAAATTTCAAGGTACCTTTCCTAGACAAGAGGATGGCAACAGTCAGCAGCGATCAGTTTAATGAGAACACTGCGGAAGCCTCACCAGCTGGTGTGAGTACAAGTGGATTTATCTCATACACAGGAAAAGCAAACCACTGGGTAAACTGACTTTATCTGTTGGGTGTGGACATTAGCAATTAAGTTTTCACTCTAGACCACTTCTATTAAAACCATGGAAAAGAAATTAAACTTGACAACAGCTGTCATGATTTCTGTTTCGCTCAGCTTTGCTATTTAACTGCAAGAAAGGATCTACTCCAACAATGTTCAGGGAAACATTGTGTCCGTGGTATATTGACAAGTAGTTAATTTATTGGTCTAAATTAATTGTGTATGTTTCCCTGCCTGCAAATCTGGATTGGTGCTTGTTGTTTGTGATTTCTGATGACTGTACAGCCACGTGTATCTAACAGTTTTAACACACACCCCTCCATACTTCTCTTGAGAGTAATATCCTGTAACAAAAATATGAGAAAATAAAGTTCGTGTTGTCATTCTTTGAGAAAAATTAAACAAAACACTCACCGTTTTACAGTTGATTTATATGTCATTCCAAATATGTAGTAAGAAACTTTTAAAGTAGCTCCACTGGCTTGCTCTAGAGGAGCAAACACTACAGCCAGGTGGAAAAGGCATTTTGTGTATTTACATCCATGAAGTGCACTTCCCTCAAGCCCACTTGAGGGAAACAATGCACTCTAAGTGTAATGTTATAATGGAGATTAGTAGAGATCCCTGAGGGAAATAAAAGACTGTACATCTTTCTCCACTGGAAATGCTACTTTCAATACCATCAGCAGCCTAAGTGCTTCACATTAGCATAAAACTGAGGTAATTTGCTGTCATCAGGTCTCCTTCATATGTAAAACAGTACATGCCCCTCTCCCCTCCACAAGCTCTCCTTCCAGCTGCAAAGCAATACAGGTGCTAACTTATGCAAACACAAAGAAAACTCACTCTGCTGGTTTCTGGCTTTGGTATGCTTCTTCTCCCTCCTCCCTCTGACTTGGCCTCTTGGTGACTTCGTTCAGTGTTGGTAGTTTAAACCCAGCTGACAATAACCAAACCACACAGTTACTCACTCCTCTCCATCTCAGCAGGACAGGGAGGGGAATCAAGAGGAAACTGTAGAGCCTTGTGCGTTCAAATAAAGACAATTTAATAGACCATCACAGAGAACGAGCAGTTATAGCGACAGCCAAGGACCACAGAACGCGAGCGCTGCCCGCTGTCGCTGCCCCCCGCCGCAGCTCCCGCGCGCGCCTCCGCCCGGCCCCGCGTCCCGCCAGCTGCCCCGAGCGCCTCGGCGTGACGTCACGCGGCCACGCCCCCGGCGGCACGCGGGGGACAGTTAACCCTATCCCCGCCAAACCCAGGACACGGCTTCCTCCGCGTTGAGGACTTTCACGGTTACCTTTCCCTCCTGGGTTTTGTCCTGTAGTTGACTGTACTGCTTCTTGAAACTAGGCAGGAGAAAAGCTGGACCTCAGCTTTTTCCTTCTACAGTCTCTCACCTTCCTGCCTTCTCATTTAAAACCGACTTTTTTTTTTTTATTAAGCTTCTAATCTGATTGGCTGCAGGGAGGATTGTAAACTCTGCATTTCAGTACCAAATTCATTTCGCTCTGTGGTTTGGTATTGCCCGGAGTGCTACAAGCTGAATCTTCAAAAGACTTACTTACTTATTAGCATGCACCTTCCTCTTTTGAACAATGCCTCCAGGTTCAGTCACCTTCTTTTCAAGTGCTTATGCCTCACCTTTACCTCCGAGGCACGTCCCTCCTGTTCATCTCAGCCCGTGTACCTTCAGATCTGGAGGGAAAGCGTGACATAGCTCACCCACCATCCTGCTGCCCGACACGAATGTCTTCCCTTCGCTCCCACCTTCTGCAGAGCTGGTGTCCGTTTCCCTTAGAATTTGTCTTAATAAGCGCACAGCCAAAATTACAGGGATTTAATCTCTGAGCACGAGGCGGTTTAGACTGCTCTAAATACTTAAACGTTGCTTCTGCCTGTTTCTTTTGCTGGTTAACGTTTGACCTACACAGGCTCTAGGCCCCCAATGACATTGACGGCCAATACTCAAGTCTTTTAGACAGCTATGACATATTTAAGAGGCTTTTTCGCTTGTAAAAAGGAAAACAAACAAACAAACAAAAAAGCTAAAGGACTGTGCTTTTATATTACTCAACCTCTGTAAAGCATCCTCAGTGCGACGACCAACCCAAACTGCCAACCACCGGCCCGCAAGAGCATGGAGGGGCAAAACAAGAGATTAACTTCATGCGGTGCCCCCAGCCTTACCGCATCCCTTCCCCGCGCCCGTCACTGCGGGTGTTCATTTCACGTCCCGCTCAGTGTGGTTTCCCCTGGGGCGGGAGGAGGCGGGCGGCAGCGAGGGAGCGGCGTCACCGGCCAGTGCCCGCCCGGACGCCTCCCCCCGCGGCGGGGCAGGGCGGGAGAGCCGCCCTACGGATTGCTTTGCAACGCGCTCCCCGCGAGGCGAGCCGCCGCTTCAGGGCAGCAGCTGGGGCAGGGCGGCTGCCGGCCTCCATCTTGTCGGGCAGCGGCCGCCGCGGAGGCCGCGTCCCGCGGCAGTGCCCGCCGCTGACGCCGCTTCCCCTCAGCGGGAACAAGATGGCCCCGCCCCGGCTCCTCCAACAAAGCGCCAGCGCTTCACTTGACGCGGCTCTGCCGACGAACCGGCCTTCCCCCC